>CAJVGC010000065.1:64732921-65022287 GCA_910822075.1 Senecio squalidus
GGCATTCATGAACAAGCTTCAACTTCTCGAGTTTGAAATTTGAATTATTTGACGATGTAAATAAAGTTGTGCAAGTCGATATACGATGTAACATGACAGCATTTTATTTTATACAACTTCTTTTCATATAAATTTGCAAAAAAAAACAGTTACTTAATATATCCGTTATACAACACTTAAATCGTCAACGTCTTGCTAGTTTCATCTCCTTATATCAAGTAAGATCGACTTTAACAGAGACAAAAGGTCGAATTACCTCGTAATTTTATAGATATGAAAACAGGATCTCATTCCATGCATCAGGGACTCCTGGTAAACACCAATGGCTACAATCAGGAACCGTTGGATTATCACTCCAAGTACCAACATGTGCATCACTACGGAATGATCCCATAGGTGTTACGTACATTGTCGTTACAGGAACCGACATATTTTTCACTACTTCTTTTATGATTTCAGAGAAATGACTTCTATATTCACTTTTACTTCCAGACGTGGGGTTTTGGGTAACTTTGCATGTGTGACCATTAAGCCCGCTGATACATATAAAAAAGAGTTGGTAACCGTTAATCTACTAAAAATATTGACGATTATCGTTCAAGAAACAGAGTAATGGTCTAACTTATATGAGTTAACGAGACTTCATAAAGAAAAAATTACGACATGTACATCATTCCTAAATAGTAACGGATCATGTAAAAAAAATTCTTTTAAAAAGAGCGGATTTGACCATAAAAGTCAAAGTGTATCACTTCTGTTAGAACTGAGACAGTGAAGTTACTCGGTGTTTTTTGCTCTTTATTGACGAAAAGATAATTACTTTGACTTTCTAGGTCAAACAGTTTAATTAAACTTCTATACTCATACCTCTTTAATACTTTCATAACAAATTTTGATAAATCACGTAAAAGTGCATAACGAGTACTAAGAAAACACATTTCTTGAGTTATAAACTGCACTTTTTTTCTTTTTAAACTTGAATACATTCATGACGTTTAACTATTCTATATTTACTTGAAATATGATAACGCACCTCCAATGACTGCCCTCAAAAGTCCTAAAGAACACACGGGTCCGATCTGTATCAACCATACTTTCGACCCAAGAAGCCCAAGTCTGCAACGCTGTTGTGTATGCAGCCATTGTTGACATTCCAAGTTTCAGCTTTCCGTCAACCTTAAAATAACAACCCCTGTCCAAAAACGGATGTAAATATATTGAAAACTAAAAAAAACGTTTTTGGACATGAAATCGAACAACATTAGACTTACATTTCAAAAAGCTTTGCGCGATTCCACCAATGACCGGTATTAAACACTAAAATATCTGAATCAATCCATTTCGAGCTAATATGATCCAACTCATCCAGTTTAATCGTTGACCGAACTCTCTTTGGTGAACGTTTTGGAACAGAACCAATTTGCACTAAAAAAACCGATCGGTAAAACTCAATAGTGAAATTATAAGAACTAAACCGCACACCCAAATACCTAATCTTTTTACTAATCTTATTCCCATTCATCTCATAAACGCTCGTTTTATCATCCACGCCGTTCATGAGCAAACAAATCATAGACTCCCATTGAGTCCTACTCAAAGAATCACCAACAAACACAACTCGTTTCCCACGAAGTTTTTCCAATATTACCCCAACATCAAACCTCAAAAGCTCGCAATTATTCGGTTTCCATCGCCATTTTAAATACCCTTTATCTTTTCTACCATTAGCTAAACAATTAAAACTAGTTTCCGCAAATGGGCATTGAGATGCATTGTATAAAGGGTAATTATCACTTTCATCAAAAACCCATTTTCCATCATAAAGATCACAAACACCATCTGAATCACTTAAATCTAAGCTCAGGTTTTCGTCAAGAATTACGAATGGGGCGGTTTTGTATAAGTATACATACCCACAAGTTATAGCTAGCAATATAAATAAACAAGAACTAACTACATTGAATCTATTAAATGACCTAAATATAAATCTTTTACAATGTACCCAATTCACAATTGGTGACCTAAAACACAAAATCGAACTCAAATATTTCCTATTCAGCATTTCATTCTTACCCTAAAAGATCGATTTTTTTCGATAACCCGGATACCAAATTCAAGTTATTTCCCCTAAAGATCAAATTTTTTCAATAACCCAGATACCAAAATCAACTAATTTTCAAAAAAGATTAAATTTTTTTAATAACCCAGATACCAAAATCAAGTAATTTTCCCTAAAAATCAATTTTTTCAATCTAAAAATCAAATTTTGTTAACTACCCAGATTCCAAAATCAAGTAATTTTCTTAAAAAATCAAACTTTTTTAATAACCCAGATACAGAAATCAAGAAATAATCTGAAAATCAATGAATAAACAGTTAAAAGAAACCCTAGAACCTGATCTGAAGTTAACCCAGAAAGACAAAGAAGTGAAGATTTGAAATTGAACCAAAAAATGAGTGATTTATGAAGAATCTTGATGTTTAGTTAACTGGGGTTGTAATGAATCATTGTTTGAGTACAAATGAAGATTTGGAGAAGATAAGGGTATTTTGGTAATTTCGAAGGTGATCGCCATTAAATTTGGTGAACACAATGAATGACTTTGGTCGGTGATTTTTTATTTATTTTTAAGAAATAAAACTCTAAATAGACAATAAGAGTTTGACTTAGGTCGTTTACGCTCGATCTCGACTCGTTATTTTGAGTTTGTTTCTAAAACTTGAGCTCGAGCTTGAATTTGAACTTGAGATTGAATCTAGTCATATATTTGAAAGTCCTTGTCGAGTAGATTTAATAAAAGTTTGTAGCATCTTCTTTTATCTGATTTAGATGATGGTCCGATAGAAAGAAAATAATAGAATAATGAGAAAACTATTTTTAAAACTTCTAACTCGATATGTTTTATTGATGTTTGTATCGTATTGTCAAAAATACGAAGTTTTGAATAAGTCTTTACTTAATTTGCCATAAAAACATGAAAGAACGTCCTAAGATTGTTTTTGAAATCAATGGCTAGTCATGGTTTATCCAACTAATACTATAATAAACAAGAAAAAAAGTAATAAATCATTGTAAACGAAATGTAGATTTTAAAAACCACCTCGTCTTCATGATTCTAGTGGCGACAAGTGGTGGTAATGGCACCGGTAGACTGTTTGAAGCTCGAGCTTCATTGTTTTGCAAAAAAAGGTTTTAGAATAGAGTTAACCGTTTATTATTAAATTAGGGTTTATAATAAGTTGGAGGTTTTGGCGAGAAAAAATATGAAAATTGTGGGTCTATATACTAACAAACTAATACCCATTCATATTCAATAATATACTAACAAACTAATACCCATAGCGATTTATAACAATAAACTATACGCCATCTTAAAGTAAAGGTGTGTGGGGGGTGTTCGTCAAATGTCAAACCTATGTGTGCGCTTAGATACAACGATTCGCATGGTTCTTGTTATGTTATTTATATTCATTCGCTAGAAAAAAAAATCGTTGAAAAAAACTGGTGTTGCCGGTAAACAGTTGTCGGAAAAATCAGTTGCCAAAAAACCCGTTAAAGAATATGTCTAAGATGTAACAAGTTAATGGTTTTGTACCTTGAACGATGATTATAAGGAACATGTTTCATAGTAAGAGTTATGTTTTATAACAAGAGTCTAGTAAATATGATACAAAATAATCAATCTATCACATTTTTCTAACATTTACTCTTTTTAAATAAGTTATTGTGTTAATACATCAATACTTAGATTTAAAACTTTGTATTTCGATAATGACAACTATTTAATAATATTATCTTTTTGAAGAATATGTCTACATAGGGACACTTTTACAATATTTTAAAATTTTATGATAATTTTTTATTACATTTTAAATATGTTAACTCATAATTGAAGTCAACTCTTCATGTTAACAAAATAACAAACACCCTAATATCAAGGTTGTTTAACATGAAACAATTATTTAACATGTATTTTTGTTTTATTATAATCTTGTAAAATATAATTTTTACCGAGTATGAGTCTCAAATATATTTTATGATCTTTATCTATGAAAATTATCTAAAAAAGCTTTTGAATTCAAAAAGAAAAAAACGTTATATGACCCGGATGAGTCAATATGACATTCTAATGGTCAGAAATATATAATGTAGACGAAGATGAAAATCCATATAACCTTGTTTTATGTTATTTGAGAGTTTCATCATATGTTATACTATAATCAAAATAACTAGTGACATACTATTATCAAGATAACCAGTAATAATGGGTTGTTTGCAATCACAGCATACGAGTTTTTCATGAACTTATCAAACGTCCGAGTCTGTTGTGATTGTAAAAGGGAGGAACCTTCCGTCATATAGAAATTGGGACCGTTTGATAGGACCATATAAGGTAGAAACTCCCACTTGATTGGGTGGACACAAAATATATGTATTATTAATCTTAATCCATATAACAAGATCCATTGAATTCACATCCACCACTCATACCTTACTATCAAGATTTAAATCTTTAGTTTGGAATCATGATTTCCAACTCTTTGAGATTGCAATTCAATCAAACCCATAATCATCACCATAATCATGTCTTTTCAAATCCCAAACCCATATCTTTCACTAATCCATTCCCAACAATTCCAACCACCTTAACTATCAAACCCATTATTTCCCACCACAAAAAACACCTCATTCTCACACCCATGGCATCCAATGACTTCAAACCCGACTCGACTCTTATCAACGATGATCTAGCACCTACGAAAGAATCCGAAAGAACGTACTCGGGTTGGGAAATGGCTAGTTTATGGGTTGGTTTAGTTGTTGGTGTGCCAACTTATTTTTTGGCGGGTAGTCTTGTGGAACTTGGTATGGCTTGGTGGCAAGGAATATTAACCGTGGTTACAGCAAATGTAATCACGGTTATTATATTAGGATTAACGGGTCATCCTGGGACCCGTTATGGGATTCCTTTCCCGGTCCTTGCTAGGTCCGCTTTTGGAATCCGTGGTGCACATGTACCTACACTTGTTAGAGGTTTAGTTGCTTGTGGGTGGTATGGTATTGAGACATGGATTGGTGGTGAGGCAATATATTTACTTTTGCCGAATTCGATAAAGAATTCCGCGATATCGAATACGATCCCGTGGCTTGGTACTTCACTTATTGAGTTTGTGTGTTTTATGGTCTTTTGGTTAGCACAATTGGTTATTGTGATGAAAGGAATGGATGGTATTAGACAACTTGAAAAATATTCGGCCCCGATATTGATTGTACTCACTTCATGTTTACTCGTTTGGGCTTATGTTAACGCGGGCGGATTTGGAACAATTCTCTCGATGTCTTCACGTCTCTCGTTGTCCGAATTTTGGTCCCTTTTTTTCCCTTCATTGACCGCGAACGTAAGCTTTTGGGCTACATTAGCACTTAACATCCCGGATTTTACACGCTACGCCAAAAGTCAAAAGGATCAAATCATGGGTCAAGCCGGGCTACCAATTTTCATGGGCGCGTTCACGTTTGTTGGATTAGCCGTGACCGCGTCAACACAAGTCATTTTTGGGCGTGTAATCTCGAACCCAATAACATTATTAGGACAAATCGGTGGAATCTTAACCATGATTCTTTCCATCCTCGGAATCACACTTGCAACCCTCACAACCAACATTGCCGCGAATGTAGTCGCTCCAGCAAACGCCCTCGTGAACCTAAGTCCAAAAATATTCAACTTCCAACGCGGTGCATTATTAACCGCATTGCTTGGAATTGCATTCCAACCATGGAGACTACTCCAATCTAGTGAAAGCTTTGTGTACACATGGCTTGTTGGATACTCAGCGTTAATGGGACCGATCACAGGGATCATATTAGCGGATTATTATCTCGTTAAGAGCCAAATTCTCAAAATCAACGACTTGTACACTTTGAATCCTGTTGGGAGTTACTACTACTATAAAGGGTACAATTTGGGAGCTATTGGAGCTATGTTAATCGGGATTTTGCCCGTGCTTCCAGGGTTCTTACACAAGATTGAAATATTGAATCACGTTCCGTCATTTTTAGTAATGATCTACAACAATGCGTGGTTCTTCGGGGTTTTTTCATCAGGGATTATTTTTTGGATATTTTCGGTTTTGACAGCAACAAAACAGGATGGCTCACAACCATCTAATCCTCTCTTGTCAAATTCACTTTAATTTTTGTTTTATTTTTGTAAATTTATGTATGTTACACTGTGATTATTCGAGACGTTACATATAAAGATTGGTCTATTTCTCTACCAGATGAAGTTATATAGCGAAATTGTGAAAAAATATTATTATTGTCTCATGTTATGACTAGTGTTTCAAGTCCACAAGGTGATTATTCCGTAACGTGGTTAAAGTATCTTAATCGCTCAATCCAAAGGAAGAAACATCATGTATCTCATCGCATTCATCTAAACAATAATACCAGCATTTGTCTTTCGCTAACTATATAAAACTAAACAAACATTATCAGTATGCTTCACCGAAAAACAGCTGCTGCGAAAAGCAAAGATGGACCTAAGCTGCAAATACGCTAAATAAAATGATAAGTGTAAATAGAGTTACTAATCAACAGTCCTTCCACGGACCATCCCTGTAAATTCCGTGTACTGGATCAGTACTATCACGATAGACAAAATACGCACAAGATAACCCATGTATCTCATTGCATAGTAAGTGAGTGTCAGAGATGGTTCAGTCGCGTTTTTATGTGTTTGGAGAAGCAGGGCAAAGCCAGCACAACAAAATAAGATATATGACACAAAGCTCGTATTGACCATGGGTGTGACATATAGAATTCGGTTACTTCAACAAGCTCGTTGACAAACAAATTTTTTCATATAACAACCTACGATAAATCACTTAAATAGTAAAATTATTTATCGTTCTAACAAAGCTTGCAAAAAGCTACTTCACCTTTTTTTTTGCCTTCGGCCACACAAATATAACTAAGAATTGAAATAGTACCGAGTTCAAATATAAAACTTCAACTAAGTCCTAATTGGGATTTTGTTTTTTGTTCAACATTAATCGTCAATAGAAGGACGAGTGTTGTTAGGAAGTCTTGAGCCACGCACAAATGACGAAAACAAATGTAGTGCTCGTGATGGTTGAGCATATGGCACCATATGAGCAGCACCTCTTACTGTTGCGAAAGTTAGTAGGTTACCATATTCGGTTACCCAACCTCCAACCTACAAAATAAATTGCAAAGTTTAGTTTTTGTGGTCAACCACCCAAAGTCAAACTAGTCGAAAATAAGTTGTAAACGCTTAAGTTGGAATAAAAAAACGACACCAAGTTAACGTATGGAAAAAAAGGTATGAATTACAAATATTTTAATCTTGAAGATCTTGATAATTATGTCAAGTTTCGATTTGGAGAAATCATTTGTTTGACCACTGAAAGTCAAACAAAAAAATTAATGGACGAAAAGAAAGTACCTGTCCTTTATGAAACCAAGCTCCGTATGGAACAGTAACCTTGAACTGCATATCATGAGCGAGTTCACGAACAAGTGTTCTTGATCCAAGCAATGGCACTACAGAATCTTGATCGCCACTATAAATTATTCAAATTTTAAATAAGTAATCAGTAATTATATGTGTGTTTTGTAATAAAGTTTAAAAAATTTTACCTGAAAATCCAAATGGGAATTCCGCTTTTGATGATTCGTTTGAGCAATGGAAGAATGTTGATGTTTCCGTCGTTGTCATTGTAATTCAGAATTCTGTTACAAGATAAAAAAAAACTCACAATTCATAATTTTAGAGGTGCCACTTTCGACCCATTTGACCCGTCTCTATTTTAGCCAAAATTTTAGAGGTGGCAAAAGGGGCAACGGGTCCGGTCACATTGACCCAAAGTTTTATATTTTACATAAATAGTTAGCGTGTCATATATGATTAAGAAAACTACTCCGAATATTATTTCAATAATAATCTACTTTTTATTTTTTTTAAGTTTAGGAGATTTTATACATTACAAATATACTTTGGGTGACTATCGACTTACCCACTACACATACTCCACGAGTATGGCAACTTAGTTCGATTAGCATGGAGAGCCCGTTGAACCTCAGGAAGGTTAAAGTAAAACCGCCGTTCATAACTCATGCAAACATCAACTCCAAAGCTAATCTTCGTCGCCTTTTAAACCAATAAACGAAGTAAAAAATATGTCATCAATTCTAAAAATTGATCAAAAGTGTGAAAGAAAAGGGTACCGTTTTCTTCAACCGCAATTCTTGTTCTACAAGAGACGGATAGCATACATCAAGAATCACATCATAGTTATTAATATATTCGCCAATAATATCATTTGCTTGCGAAATGGCGCTGTTGCATGCAGAAGATTCATTGTGGGGTGATGCAAATGTGTAATCTTCGAAATTGCAGTCATTCATTATACTAAGGCCTATTTCATCGGATATCATTCCGTGTGACCAGTAGTACTCGTATACTGCTGGCACATCACGGTCAAGTTTAAGTAGCGGGTTACCAATCTGATTAAAAAAAATACGTTAAAATGTTGAATGTACAAGTAAGTAATTAGTTAAAAATTTAACCGCGGATAAAGAAAAAATTGTTAATAATCCATACAGCAAGTCCTTTGATATTGAACTTGAAACCAGTAGAATGTGCATTATGGTCTAAAAGGGCAATAGCCAACTGTGGAATGTAGTGTCCTACATTTAAAAAAAAAAAAAAATCGTTAAAACGTCATTTGTAAAGAAAAAACTCAAACGATAAATCTGTTTTTAAATACATACCGGCGTAACTTTCTCCTGTAAGATATAAATCTCGTGATTTAAAAGACGGAAACTTCTTGAACCAATTCAACAAGAATGTTTGCATATCCTTTGCTGTTTATTCATAAGATAATATTTTGTTAGATACATTAGAGAACGAGAAAGAAATGAGCGTAAAATGGTAATTTTGACTTTACCCGTATTGGCATCACCAGTGGTGTAATCTGAAGTTGTGTTCGAGTATGACCACCCTACCCCAGCTGGAGACTCGACGAACAAAAGATTTGACGCTAGTTTACAACAAGAGATAAAATGTTTTATTTAGTTATCGACTTATAGTTAACCCGGTAATTTTATATCACAAATGTTTGAATGTACGTTTTTAAAAATCATATTTTGTTTCGAATAATTTGAAACTACATTCATAATAGCATAAAAGAATAAGAATGTCATTTCGAAACAGAATATGTTTAGTTAAACGTTTAATAATGATTGTTGTATTAAAAGGCTTGTAGCATGACGATATATTTTAGAGCGGACATACCCTTGTTCCATGATTTTGTATTCACGCGTAGACCCCGCCCATTACCAAGAGGAAAAAATGGACCCAATTCTGTGAAGGCTCCCCCACCCATTGATGAGCAACCTGGGCCTACATACACAACAATGAAAATTCAAATTTATATATATATATATATATATATATATATATATATATATATATATAGAGGTTGGTTCTTGTAAAACAAACTTTAAGGTAAAATAAGTAAAAAAAAATTAAAAAATATTTTATAACGTTAGATATTTTGGATTATCGTTCATTTTAACCATATATCAAACTTTAAAAAACGAAGTTTTGTTGTACATCAAAAAATGAGTAGTTTTATCGTTGTGCATCAAATTTGAATATTTACTGCACAAAAACAATGAATTTGATGCACAGTCCCTAAACGACATATATTTTGATGCATATCAAAACTTGCTTTTTTAAAGTTTGTTATAATTGAATAAATAAACATAATTCAAAATTATACATATTATAAATTATTTTTTTCATATTTTTTTTACTTAATTTACTTTAAATATTGGTTTATAAGAACCTCCTATATATATATATATATATATATATATATATATATATATATATATATATATATATATATATATATATATATATATGGGAAAAGTGAATATGGGGCTGTTACACATGTAAGCTTACATGCAAAACTCATAAAAAAAGATGTCGTTTTGTTAAAAATTCTTCAAATCTATATAATTTTAATCATATTTATTAAACTAACTTTACAAATTTTTATCTATTCACATCTTTTTCTTCATTAATCGTGTCTTTCAAAAATATAAGTTTTTTTGTCATCACTGGGCATCTACCGAAGTCACTTTTTATAACTTCTTCATAATAAACAATGACCCCCTGCATTTTGGGGATCACCTCTCCCTTGATGAATATAAGACAAATCAAGCGTTGAAAAGCATTTAAACCACAAAACGACATAGTTTTTAATGAGTTTCGCATGTAAGCTTACATGTGTAACAGCCCTATATTCACTTCCCCATATATATATATATATATATATATATATATATATATATATATATATATATATATATATATATATATATTTTATTGGTCTAAACAAAAGTATTGAGTTTACTAACAATAATTTCGTGACTATCGATAAAAAAGAAAAATCAGACACTCATAATAATAATGTGTATTATAACGGCTATCCATAAATACATAGGTTATTTAAATGAAGTATACATTGTGTGTATCTTTTAAATATAGCATCCAAGATATGTTTAGGAATATCATAAAAGTAAGGAGTTTGTTAATCAAAGTCCTAGGGTGTGAATAAAAAATTCAGATATGTATAATGAGATTTGTACTAATGAGCGGCTATTCATATATACATGAACGGTTATTTAAACGAAAAATGGTTATTATTAATGTACAATTCAATTATGCGTGTCTGAATAATTATATTTTAGCAAATTCTTAAAAATAATTACTAACTTTAACTTTAAATATAATGAATAATTATTTAATACATGATGATTTTTTCTCAAGAATTTTTTTGTCTTGTTTTCATTAAATTACCCTATAATGAAAATAATAAAAATCTTTTTAGTTTCAAAAAAATTAAAACAATACTAACTTTTAATTTAAAACTTTGTCCAAATAAAATGGGAAAAGAAAATAAGTGCTCATTAACATTTGTCAATCCCATAAGTACAATTTTCAACCTAAACTTGTGGTATTAAATGAGAGACTTGCTCAACTACTTGGTCACTCGAATCAAGAAAACTAATAAATTAGAAGTTATCGGGTTCAAAACGCCCTTGTACTCTACGGAATCTTGTTATTGTTCTGGTATATTAGTTAGTTTGATCGTTTTAAATATATGAAAAAGAAAATGTTTTTAAAAATTGTATATATATTTTTATATAAATGATTAAAAAAATAAAATAAAAAATATTGAAAAGATGTAAAACACACACTGTTTTAACTTTTAACTGAGCAAATGAGGTTGAAGTGCAGCAAGCATGCTATTGATACCTATTCATGGGAGTAGGTGTAATCATGTGAACCTATAAAATCTTGAAAAGTTGACCAAGTAAATATAAAAATACAGGTAAATGCTCAATTTGTTTGAAACTAGCAATTATTTCAAAATAAATATTTAATTTTCTAAAGCACCATATTCTTGTATAAAGGTTATGTAAATCATGATAAGTTCATAAGCTCAATTTTTCCGGCTTATGAGCTTATCAAGTTGAGCTTATGATTTATTTAAGCTCATAAACTCAACTTGATAAACTCAACTTGATAAGCTCATAAGTCCATTACATAAGCCGAAACAAACACCCCCTAAGTCGATAAGGTTATGGGGCGCGTTATGGCCTTAAGCCATAGTTATAACTTGAGTTATGTAACCCTTTTTTTTTTTCCTTCTAACTAATTTATTAAAAGTTAAATTAAATAAGTGAGTTTCAGATTATAATGTTACGTCTGTGAAACAATTTCAATGTTACGTATTATACAATGTTATGTTGTTGTGATAATATTACTAAGTATTTCGATGATATAACTAAGAGTGATCTTACGAGACTACGTTAGTAGAAAAGTATCTACATATCGGGAAAAGAAAGATAGATTTTACTTTAAGTTAGGGTATAAAAATTGATCAACAACTTAAAATAACTGTAAAAATAGAAGGGAGTGGAATATGGTAAACTTGTAAAGCACTATTTGTGTCTAGAAAATTAACTTTACATCCAACAACCAAAAAGTAAAAAAGTTATAAAAAAAAAAAGTCAGAGAAGCATGCATTTTTTTAAAGTACAATTTTTATAATAAAAAAAGGTAATCTCAAATTGTCTCCATGCTTTTATTATTTTTTTTATTTTTTTCTTATAAGACACTTGTTTTGACATGTATCGAACTTTTATTATTAAAAGTAATATCTTTAACATGTATTAAATTTTATTTCAAAATATCTAGTATACCTCACATTTTTATGTAGTTATATAATTACTAATTTAACTCTTTAAAGCTAGATACAATACTATAAATTTTTGAAATAAAGTTAAATAAATTTTCAAACACTTATCCGTTTCAAAAAACTAGTTTTTACTTTTTAAACACATAAAATCTATCATGCAAAGAAAAATCCAATCTCAAATATCCCTTAATATGTTTGCACCAAAACGTAATAAACAAATTCAAATAATAATTCAAACACACATAAAAACATATAAAAGAAACTACAATAAATTGTACTAGGTTATACTAAATTAAAGTATAGTTTCTAAGTCCTTAAAAGCATGACAAAGGTCCTTATTTTTTTTTTAACGGATAAAAAAAAAAAAAAAAAACGTCATTTCATGAAATCTTTTAAATCAAATGAAATAACTAAAATAAACCGTCATTTCATTTATGTTACGTTAAACCTCTCTATACGGCCATATGGTAACGAGAGAGGTTTAACGTAAAATTACGAGAAAAGAAAAAACAAACCTCCATTAAGCCAAAGAGAGAGTGGTTTATGATCAGGATCATTATCAGCTTCAACAAAATAATAAAACAAACTTCTCCCAGCTTTCAAATCCACATCAACATAACCACCAAATTGTCTGAACCCAACTTTAGGCTGACCTGGCAATCTCACCACCAAATCCTCCGCCGGAAAACACCTTCCACCACCAATAGACACCACCAAAACCACCATTATCGCCACCGTAACAGAAAACAAATTAATACCCATTTCTCAAAATTCAAACTTTAGTCTAACCCAGATGGGAATTTGGATAATATGTTGGGTATAAATTGAAAAATAAATCTTTATGAATGTGTAGTGTTATATGGCTTTGGCAGCTTTTTATATAACGAAATCAAATTGTGTTTGTTGAAGAGAGAGAGAGAGAAATGATGAGAGAGAGTGGAAATTTGAAATAGAATATGATATTAAGTCAAACAAATCAAGTTAATTGGATAAGAATTCAAAAGTCATTTTATCCTTGCAAACTGCTTTCGATATGAGTTGTAATGTTAAATATTTGTTGATTTATTTATATGTATGTGTTTTTAGTATCAACTTTAAGTTTGAATATGTAGAGAATTTTATCGAAAATAATACAACTATAACATGTTTTAAGATTGAGACCGAATAATGGATAAAGAATCAATGAGAGATTTCTTTCTTTAAAAGTGAATCATCTAAGTGTTTTTTATTATTCCGTTCTATCAAATTTATTGAATAAATATTTTTTATGACAAAAATTAATATATAAAAAATATTTAATATTTAAATGTCAAAATATTTTTATTTATATATATTTTTTTTAATTGGAGGGTAAAACTGTACTTAAAGTCAAAGGGTTAAAATTGAAAATAGTTGATAGTGATGTCATATGAAATCGTCATTTTGATTTAAAAGTTTAAAATTAATCTTAAAACTCATCTAATGCTATAAACTTTGTCATATTGTTTAGATAATTGGTCCCCGAGCTTTCAATCTTATTCCGGTTAGTTAACGAAGTTTGAGTTTTCAATCTTATTCCGGTTTGAGTTTTCAATCTTATTCCGGTTAGTTACTTTACTTTGTTGTCTACTTTGTATACATTGAATTAGGATCAAGTTTTACTTTAATTCTATTTCAGTAAACATATTGTTTTAGAAAATATATTATGCATTTAATTACATAGCAAAATTTGAAACGCATTCATAATTAAATTTGTTGTGGCAATTAATCTAATAGGTTTGATTTCATTATCTAGACAGAGGTTGGAAGTTGATGGACAATAATAAAGCACATGTGAAGTTTTCTTAAACAAAAACTTACACGATTGTAATATAAATGTTGTAAAAATCTTATAGTGAGATGTTTGACATTTTGTATAATTATGTACGGTTTCATTCGTGTCTACTAATTACATATAGATAGATTTTCAAAAATCTATTTTAGTTTTGTTGAGCAACTCGTCAAAACAAGCACGTTTTTGTTGTTGTTTGGAATAGATGAGGCTCGACAGACTCTAGTCGAAGCACTTTTTGTGTCCAATACCTTATATGCTAATAAAACAAGGTTTATTCTGAAACTTTTAAAAGATCATAAGTTCAAGTCTCGTAACTATCTAAAACCATTTTCTCAAAACATACTCTTATTGAATTTTAAATATGTAACGTATTTTAAAAGTTTACATTATATGTTTAAGAATAAATTATTATAAATTGTTTATATTATTTACTCCAAATTACAAGTTTCTTCTTTTAGTTTAAATATTACACAACTCGTCCATTTAGTGAACTAATTTTTTTTCAATCCCTGTATTCTAACAGATATCAATTATAGAGATAAAAAACCTAATTCTAAATAAACGAGTGTAATTTTTAAAAATTAAACAGGAAATCTGCAATTTGGCATGAACAAAAGAGACGATTTATATAATATATTTTCTCTATGTTTAAATTCGTTGCATTGTATAGATAGATAGATAGATAGATAGATAGATATATAGATAGATAGATAGATATAACAAATAACTACCCTATTAGATACAAGATATTAGGTTTATAAGTTGTCAGACTGTCGATTGTTTGTGGATAATTTAAAATTAGATACAAATAATAATCACGACATAAACTTTTGTCGTGTATATTAGGATTAGGTTGGTCTGGAGTTAAACAAAAATTGAAAGTAACCCACGTTTAGTTCATTTTGTGTGGCAAATTTAAATAAAAAGAGAGAGGAAGATCGAAATAGTGATCGAAACATATTTTATGTCGATATATTTTCATTTGACTTCATATGCCGTTAAATTTTCAATTTATAAATTACTAAACACATTTATAAAGCGATATCACGTCACTTATTATACCACCATCACATATGTGGTGGTGAGGACGCCCCAAAGAGTTGAGGCTCTCACGCGGTAAGGATGGTGTGATTTCACACCGTGATGGCACACGGCGCGTTCCATACGGTAGTAAACCACATACGGAATTCTAATTATATTGGATAGTATATATGTATAATCAACTATTTTTGGCTTATCAAACATACAGTATAACATATGTAGGAAGTTATGATATGTGACAAAAATAGAGCCTAACGAAGCCAAAAAAGACTTTTGACATATGCAAAAGTATTCATAGAAATTGTAAATTGTCAATATTAAGGAGCAAAGTACCCATCTTTAGATTCCTATCCACTTTTATTGGTTGCTTTGTGGGGCTCAATTATCTTTTATGATTTTTCTATACTTGATAAATATATATATATTCTATCTTATTAGCTTTATATAAAAACAAAAAAAGAAAGATAATCAAAGTTAGTTGTACATAACAAACGTACATAGATACTTCACATCTTCGCTTATTTACAAAAGGTTTTATAAAACAAACTCATTAAAGACTCGTCAAAACACGTTCATATTGAAAATTAGGCTTTATATCACTTAAAACATACGGGGCTTAACCCATTATGCTCCTCTTTTCATACTTAGGCTTCAATTAAATGTCGATTATCATCGTCTGGGTGTCGCTTTTCTAAACCAAGGTGACATTCTTTTTCATAAGAAATGTTTTTCCTATCTAAGTGTAAATAATAAGACCCTAGAAATAATACTATTTTAATAAAAGTTTAAACAATGATATGACAAAGTTTGGCTACACAATTAGGTCGAGTGTTTAGGAGACATCTCACAAGTTTTTGGATCTTATATTGTCTTAAGGTTTGGCACCATTGGAACACAAACCAAAACATACTTTAAAAATGAGTTTACCAATAATATGACAAATCAAAAGTACAATTTGGGGGAGGTAAATGTTTGCAATCCATATTCACTCACCATAAACAAACAAACCACTACACACAAACTTTCCGAAGTTGGCGTGCTAAATCATAAATGGATAGGTCAAACACGTCAAATGAGTTGAGAGACAGCACTTAACTAAAAGGTTGTGGATTCAAGTTCGTTTACAAATACATATATATATTCATGATATTTAACGTGTGTATGGATTGAAAGACGAGATGAGTAACACGTTGAGAAAAGTATATTTCGACCAACTTACCCATCTTGCTATCTTTTAGCTTTTTCGAGTGTCCCCTTATAGATATATCCAAATCTACCGATATTTTATGAAAGGTGACTTTTGAGTTGAATAACCATATAAATTTGTATGGTGTAAATTAACTTAGAAGAAAAAGTGCTTTATTTTTATAGAACGTGTTATCGTTTTATAAGTTACTAAAATGCTAAAATATGCGTTTAGTTATATATTTCTTTATTTTATTTTTCTTCCCTCCAATTTTATAAAGAATTCATTCTATAAAAACAAATAAAAGAAATTAAAGAATACGATGAAATAAAAATTTCTATTTAAGAGAAAACTTGTTTTCATTATCTAAAAACAAAAATTGAAAACCATAAAATCTGTATTTAAAATGTAATATAAAGGTAAAATGTGAAATTTGGGTCTTTTTAATTTTTTTGAAAAAACTAAATAGAAACGCGTTTTTATTTTACCTTTTCATCGTTTTCGCTAAATTTCTTCTATTTTTTTTATTATTTTTTCATATTCATGTACAACTATAGATGTGATTTTAAGTATGTTTAAAACAATTGATTTAACACAGAAAGGTATTTGGTGAAACAGTGAGTCGTAGGGGGTGTTTGTTTGGGCTTATATAACTGGCTTACGAGCTTATGTAATTTTTCATAAGCTTATAAGCCCATTTTATTCAGCTTATGAGCTTATCAAGTTGAGCTTATAAATTTAAATAAGTCATAAGCTCATAAGCCGGAAAAAATGAGCTTATGAGCTTACGAAAAATTACATAAGCTCATAAACCCGTTTAATAAGCCGAAACAAACACCCCCTTAGATACGTGAGGCATATGCATAGTACCCTTGCGCTTTGACCTTTATGGTCTCGGAACGTCCATCACCTTTTATAACCGAGCTTGCAACAACAATTATTACTAACACATTAAAATTGACCCGGCAAACTCTTATTTCATCTAGCTATATATGATCTTGTATTTGAAATTTTTGTTTAGTAATTGTATTCGATTTTTATTATGAATGGAGCTTGTTTAGTATTATCAAAACTCAATGACTGGTTTTTGGTTTTTCGAGAAATCCATATAACATCCTTAAATCAGAACAAAACAAAACGATTAAGAGTCTAACGAGTTATACATATTTAGATATCCGCATAGATCCTAACTAAAAGCAAACACTCAAAGGGAGTGTCGAGTCGCCACTCCCTTTGCTTTTTATTAAGTGGTCTTCCTTTTCCTGCCTTCTCTCGATTTACCCTAACATCTGCTATACCCCAAGTACAACACTTTGTTTCCAAATCAAAAGATTCGAGTCTCAAAATACCTTCATTCTCGGATGATGATGTGGCATCATCACCGTGTGTTGTGTATTTTACATACATGGGACGGTCTTTGAATCTTTGGAGATCTTGTGGAATCCTCACTACTCTCTCAAGTCCAGGTGAAGATACCTATAAAATCAACCGAAAATTGGTATCAGATTGACGTATTTGATTGTTTACATTCAAGGTGACCGAATTGTTTACTTGTAATCATATTTAACATATTAATTAATTAAGAATTATGAAGAAAATGCTAAAAAAAACACGTTTAGATATTTCCCTTAGGACCCGTTTCCCAACCTGCCCACAAACCCAAACAGAATACAGAAAACAACAAGGAAAGTACCTCGAGTGATATATCAACAGGAATAGATCCAGCGGCTTCAGCCTCATTTAGCCGATCTCCGTACGCTTTTGTAAAAGCTTCAATATCCTCCATGTCAGGAGAACCTGATCTGCAACAAAACCAATTATGACAATTCTAAACGGCAAAATCACATGGACACCATCTTCAAAAGTTCGAATTATTAAAAATGATTATCTGATTATGATTACCCGTAAAATCTATAACTCACTTCTAAAACACGTTTTCAAATGAGATATAAAGTATTCACACTTACTTGTTTGTAAGCCTTTCAATGCGCACTCGAATTGCAGAATTCTGTAACGTCTTGAAAGCATATATTCCTAATTCTCCATCAAAAGACGAAGAAACTTCTTCAGCAATCGTTAACACTTCTTTGTCCCATGTGGTACCCGCAAGAGAAATCCCACCTCCACCGCCTCCATCTCCAAACTTCATAGGTTATTTGAAAATTAACAAACTTAGTACAAGTGGCAAAGGGGCGGGTTGGATTACGGGTAAAAATTGGTAATTCTTTTAAAGGAAGTCAAGATTACTACGCAATATACTATATAACTTGCTGAAAATCTGTGAGTTTATTAATATAAATCAGTAAAGTTGGTCGAATTGGCAAATGGGTGGGTTGGGTAAATGGGTAATTTATTTTCCAACAATTATCTGATTTCTGCATTATATATATATATATATACCTTCGACCGCTTTCTTTCTCATTAACTTTTTCATTTCCCCGTTTGACCCATTAAAGATATAACATAACCAGATAACCTAAACCGACCTATTCATAAGTAAATATGTTGAAATTGTCACCTATACAATTTAGTTATTGACCAACTTACTCTAGGTTCAGCTTCTTCATCCAAGTAATCATCTTCGAAGTCACCATCTTCAACAAATTCCTCTATATCACATGATAAGACGAGAATAACACGAGAAAGCTTTATCAACAAAATACAAACTTCTAAATCGACATAGACCAACAAAATATTCATAAATAACACATAGCATCATCGTTATCAAACTATTTGAAGCTAAGCTTTTTTAAATTTACACATAGACTTCCATCATGTTAACGAGATTGATTGTAGCTATTAAATTTTCCCTACAACTAATCATTCATCGAGTAAAGTCAAGATTTTGTTATTACTTAGTGCAAACAAAATAAGAGGGGATAAAGTCTGCACTTTGACTCCAAAAGTCAAATGAGTTACATTCTTTTCCTAACTTCAAAATCAACATTTTGAGTCTTAGTAAGCTAATAAAATCCATCAAATCCGCCATCAAAAACTCAAATTATAAGTGTGTAGAGCACCTTTACTCAAAAGCGTAATGTATTTGTATGTATCCAACTTAAAACGCATCGGAATCTAACTTTCAAATAAATGTATTGTATGTACCTCACCGGTTAAAAACTTGTAATCAATCAGGTGACCTGACAACTCACATGACAACTTATATAGATGGCACGTGTACACTTACAATATTTGAAAGTCATAGACATGCAACTAAAGTTGAATACATTTCCCTACACTTACAATATAAAATTTAACATTTTCCAAGTCAAAGAAAGTCAACTAATGCATCATTCAATCCCAAAACCCTACTTACAATGGCAAAATGGTAAATAAATAAAAAAATACCATCATCATCAAATTCATCAAGAATTTCATCATCTTGTGAAACTTCATCAACAATTGAAGGTTTTAGAAGTAATTCTGAAGATGGGTTATTCTTCTTTGTGGCGGGAACGATTACAATACATCGATTGAGTCTATTTGATAATGATAATAATAATGGGGTTTTGTTGAATTGAGTGTAAGAATGAGGAGCAAGTATGGTGGTGAAGTGATGGTTAAAGATTGAACCCATTTTCATTTGTTTTTGTTTGTGTTTGTGGTATTAGGTTTTGGTTTATTGTAGTTATTGGGTAAACGGGTAAACGGAGAAGTTTTATTCGGTTATTTTGGAAATATAAATTCTTTGACTTAGATTAGACGTGTACAAATCGGGTTTGATTAAGAATGGAATTGGGTTTGAAAACTTAACCGGCTTTTTTTTGTCAAAAGTCGAAAATTTGTTTGGCCAAAAACCGATTCGAGTTACGAAGATACCCAACTTTATGGAACCGTTTTGGGGTCTGGTTGAAACCGATTCGGTTTGAAAATCCGGTTTTAAACCGTTTTTCTTTTTTAAAAATTTCGAGCTTTTTCTGATTGTTTTTTTAACGTTTTATGTGTGTTTTTAGTGTTTTAAGAGTGATGTGAGATTGTTTGAGTGTTGAGATGAAAGCAAACTCAACATTCTTATCTATACTAAATTTAGGATGACAAAACGATAAAAAACGGTCAAACCCGATTTTGACAGTTTCAGTTTTCTTTATATACGTCTAACTTAGTTGTTTGCATTCTGACCAGGACATGTCTTTGTTACCCTAAGATGTACCTTGAGATGTTCGAATATGAGACATATATAAAACTATCATGACGTTTTACAAACCATGTCATTTTGATAATGATAATTCACTATTGTTATGTATTTTTGCTTCGTATAGCACATTAGCACTTAAAGTGGCGTCATTAACATAGTAGTTGATCTGGATGTCATAATCGTAAAATTACTTTTATCTACTAAATAAGTTACTAAGTAAAATAACAATAAACTAAAATTTTGATACATACAATAACAACTTTTTAAATACAATATATAAATAATAATTTGATAACAAGATGTCAAGTTCTAAATTCGACAAATTGCAAAGTTTTTAGACTTACAAGCGACTCTTTAGTATTTACTATTTACTACTATCTTTTATATATTCTCTAAGTAGCTTTGTTTTTGGTTCACATTTTGTTGTGCTTCATATCTAAGCTTACTATCAAAATGTATAGCATATGTCTTATGGTCCCCAAGTCCTTGAAATAGCAAAATATAAGGATATTTATTAGTTTTTGGGAATATCACATTCTAAGTCTTTTATCTTTTATTGATGCTCATTTTTACCTCAAAAGTTTTTGAAAGTCTCAAAATTGATCTTTGATTTTGAGTTACGAGCTTAGGGTCGTCGTGATGACAATTAACGACCCTTTGCCAACGACATCCATGATATAGAACAAATTCGTTGTAATTAATGTTATTATGGTACCCTATCAATAATTATGGAATACCATAGGGATAAATTATTAATAATAGTTTTAATATTATATTGATAATTATTTTTCACCAAGTGAAGAGCAATATAGTGATTGAACTTGATATATTCCCGACAAGCCATGCAAAAGAGAGATCGTTATAACCTTTTAACCATACATTGTTGTTAAAATTGACGACAGTTAATTATCCACTTATGTTTCAAAATGAATTACAAACCCTTATATTCTTAATTAGGACCAAATTTGTTAAAAACTTTTTTTTACCTAATCCCAAAACCAAAACATTAAAACTATAGAACCAAAACCAAACACTAACAAATACTCAAAGGACCAATCTGTTAACAACGAAAAACCTTAAACCCTGTATTTTAATACCTCCTCACGCCACTTTCCCCTGCTGCAACTTCCGTCACAGTCGCCGTTCATCTATTTTCCGGCGACCCTAATTCCATCTCCGGTAAGTATTATTCCATCTCAATAATACTTATTTATTAGTTTAATCTAACAAAAATTGAATCTTTTTTCTTTTACAGTTTCGTTTTTCATGCAATAATGGCTGCATCTTTCGATATTACATCGCCGGAGCTTTTACAAGTATGGTTTTTCAATCTTTATATATATATATACAAATCGAGTAAAAAATACTGAAAAAATAAAAATTCCATAACGTTTTTTGATTTGTTCATATATGAATATTTTTGCTGGAATTGATGATCATTCATATACGAACAAATCAAAAAACGTTTAATTTATGGATTTTTTCTTTTCAGAATATTAGACTCGATTTGTAGTCTCCCTATATGGATTTATGTTTATATATACACTTATTTTTATGTATAAAAAAGTTAATTAATTGGTTTAATATTAAAATTTCAGGGTTCAGTTAATTGTGATTTTTTCGTGCCGAAACCGTTACCGAAGAGTAGGAATTCATATTTACTATTTGGTTCATCTCAACGAAAAAGAAATAAGTCTGTAAGGTTATGCACACAAGGTGTTCGACGAAATGCCTCTGAGAAAGTTAAGGCTCTAGTGTCAGTTAACGCACAGGAGTTGGAGAATGTTGAGAGTGTAGTTAGTGAAAAAGTGATTCATTTTTATCGAACTCCTTTGATTCAAGACAGTGCGAAGAACGAGTTGTTGAAATCGGTTCAGGCTAAGGTATCTGATCAGATTGTAGGGTTGGAAACAGAACAGTGTTTTAATATTGGGGTTGATGGGAATTTGACGACGGAGAAGGTGGAGGTGCTGAAATGGCTGTTACGAGAGACGTATGAGCCTGAAAATTTAGGGGATGCGAGTTTTATAGGTAAGGAAAGGAAAGAAGGTTGTGATACGGTTGTAGTTGAAGTTGGACCGAGGTTGTCTTTTACGACAGCTTGGTCTGCGAATGCTGTGTCTATTTGTCAGGCTTGTGGGTTGTCGGAAGTTTATAGGTTGGAACGGTCCAGGAGATATGTTTTGTATGTTAAAGAAGGAAGTGCACCACTTTTAGATAGCCAAATCGTCGACTTTGCTGCAATGGTGCATGATAGGATGACGGAATTTGTTTACCCACAAAAGCTCGTTTCTTTCAAAACGAGCGTAGTTCCAGAAGAGGTTTATACAGTGCCAGTTATGGAAAAAGGTCGGAAAGCGTTGGAAGAAATTAATCAGAGAATGGGGTTAGCTTTTGATGAACAAGATTTACAGTATTACACTAAACTCTTTAGAGAAGATATTAAACGTGACCCGACCAATGTTGAGCTTTTTGATATTGCACAGTCGAACAGTGAGCATAGTAGACACTGGTTTTTTACTGGAAAGATTGTTGTTGACGGGAAGCCTATGGATAGCACTTTGATGCAGATTGTTAAAAGCACGTTAAAAGCAAACCCTAATAATTCTGTTATCGGGTTTAAAGATAACTCAAGTGCAATCAAAGGGTTTCTGGCTAAACCGTTGAGACCTACTCAGCCTGGTTCTACATCTCCATTGAGCCCGACTGCCCGTGATCTTGATATTCTGTTTACAGCCGAAACTCATAATTTCCCATGTGCCGTTGCACCTTACCCTGGTGCCGAAACTGGTGCAGGAGGGCGTATTAGGGATACACATGCAACCGGAAGAGGGTCTTTTGTTGTAGCTTCTACAGCTGGTTATTGTGTCGGAAATCTTAATATCGAGGGATCGTATGCTCCTTGGGAAGACGCATCGTTTGAATATCCATCAAATTTGGCTTCTCCACTGCAAATACTTATTGATGCAAGTAACGGTGCATCAGATTACGGGAACAAATTCGGGGAACCGATGATCCAGGGGTACACGAGAACATTTGGAATGAGACTCCCAAGTGGGGAGAGACGGGAGTGGTTGAAACCGATCATGTTTAGTGCTGGTATTGGTCAAATTGATCATACCCATATAACAAAAGGGGAACCTGAAATTGGGATGTTAGTTGTAAAGATTGGTGGTCCAGCTTACAGAATTGGAATGGGAGGTGGTGCAGCATCGAGCATGGTTAGTGGTCAAAACGATGCTGAGCTGGACTTTAACGCTGTCCAGCGTGGCGATGCTGAGATGTCGCAGAAATTGTATAGAGTTGTTCGTGCATGTATTGAAATGGGTGAAAAAAACCCGATTGTTAGCATTCATGATCAGGGTGCAGGTGGCAATTGTAATGTCGTTAAGGAAATTATCTATCCAGAAGGTGCAACGATCGATATCAGGGCTATTGTGGTTGGTGATCACACCATGTCGGTTTTGGAGATCTGGGGTGCGGAATATCAAGAGCAAGATGCGATTCTGGTGAATGCAGAAAGTCGTGAACTAATGGAGTCTATATGTAAAAGAGAAAGGGTGTCGATGGCTGTTATTGGGACCATTAATGGTGAAGGGTATGTGCGTTTAATCGATAGCCATGCTATTGAAAAGAGCAAAACGAGCGGACTTCCTCCCCCACCACCTGCTGTTGATCTTGAGCTCGAAAAAGTTCTTGGAGACATGCCTCAGAAAACATTTGAGTTTCATCGTGTAAAAGATGCACGAGAATCACTTGAAATAGCCCCTGGGATTACATTAATGGATTCTCTTAAAAGGGTATTAAGACTACCATCAATCTGTTCTAAGCGTTTCTTGACAACTAAAGTTGACAGGTGTGTAACGGGTCTAGTAGCTCAACAGCAAACCGTGGGTCCCTTACAGATTCCTCTTGCTGATGTGGCTGTTATAGCTCAAACGTTTACTGATTACACTGGCGGTGCATGTGCTATTGGCGAACAGCCTATTAAAGGTTTACTCGACCCTAAAGCAATGGCGCGTTTAGCTGTTGGAGAAGCGCTAATGAATCTTGTTTTTGCGAAAATTACTTCTCTGGGTGACGTGAAAGCTAGTGGAAACTGGATGTATGCCGCTAAGCTTGACGGTGAAGGGGCGGCAATGTATGATGCTGCGATTGCGCTTTCAGACGCGATGATTGAACTTGGGATTGCTATTGATGGAGGTAAAGACAGTCTTTCGATGGCGGCTCATTCTGGCGGTGAAGTCGTTAAGGCTCCTGGGAATCTTGTTATCAGTGCTTATGCTACGTGTCCAGACATAACCAAAACCGTGACCCCTGATTTGAAGCTTAAAGATGATGGTGTTTTGGTTCACATTGATTTGGGAAAAGGAAAGAGACGTTTAGGTGGATCTGCTCTCGCTCAGGTATTTCAACCTTAAACTTATACGTTTTATAGAGCCAAATTAAACCCTAGTATTATTGTGCAGGTATTTGACCAAATTGGCAATGAATGTCCTGATGTGGACGATGTTCCTTACCTTAAAACAGTTTTTGAGGTGGTTCAAGATCTTCTAACAGACGAGTTGATCTCTTCGGGTCACGATATCAGTGACGGTGGACTTATCGTCACTGTTCTAGAGATGGCTTTTGCTGGAAACTGCGGTGTTCAGATCGCTTTGAACTCACATGGAAAAAGCATTTTCGAAACATTGTTCTCCGAAGAACTCGGTCTCGTTTTAGAGATCAACAAAGTCAACCTTGACAAAGTGATTGCAGCTTTTAATGGTCGTGGTGTTTCTGCAGAAATCATAGGAAATGTTACAGGTGAAGCGAAAATTGGTTTACAAATTGATGGAATGAAGCATTTAGATGAGAAAACCGCTGATCTTCGGGACATTTGGGAAGAAACGAGTTTTCAACTCGAAAAGCTTCAAAGGTTGGATGCTTGTGTCACGTTAGAAAAAGAAGGATTGAAGAATCGACATGAACCTGCATGGGGGTTATCTTTCACTCCGAAATTTACCGATGAAAATTATATGAATGCCCTCACAAAACCAAAGGTGGCTGTGATTCGAGAAGAGGGTAGCAACGGTGACCGAGAGATGTCAGCTGCATTTTTTGCATCGGGTTTTGAACCCTGGGATGTTGCTATGTCGGATCTTCTTAACGGGTCTGTTTCATTAAATGACTTCCGTGGTATTGTGTTCGTGGGCGGTTTTAGTTATGCTGATGTGCTCGATTCTGCCAAAGGTTGGGCTGCTTCCATTCGGTTTAATCACCCGCTTTTAAATCAGTTTCAAGAGTTTTACAACCGCCCAGATACGTTTAGTCTTGGTGTTTGCAACGGGTGCCAACTCATGGCTTTATTAGGGTGGATCCCGGGCCCTGAAGTTGGTGGTACCCTAGGCACCGGTGGTGACCCAGCCCAACCTAGATTCGTTCACAACGAGTCCGGTCGGTTCGAGTGCCGCTTTACAAGTGTGACCATAAAAGAATCTCCAGCAATAATGTTTAAAGGGATGGAAGGTAGCACGTTAGGCGTTTGGGCGGCACACGGTGAAGGAAAAGCATATTTCCCGGATAACAAGATTTTTGATCAAGTTTTGTCTTCAGATTTAGCTCCAGTAAGATACTGCGATGATGACGGAAAACCGACAGAAACATACCCATTTAACCAAAATGGCTCTCCGTTAGGTGTGGCAGCGATTTGTTCACCCAATGGGCGGCATCTTGCTATGATGCCTCACCCCGAACGGTGTTTCTTGATGTGGCAATTCCCATGGTATCCGACACATTGGGACGTGGAAAAGAGAGGCCCCAGCCCATGGTTAAAGATGTTTCAAAATGCTCGGGAGTGGTGTTCTTAAAAGGTTTATTTTCCGTGTTCATGGCTTTCAAAAATTGCAGCTTCTTTGACAGAAGATTTTCTTTCTTATCGAATGTGTTTTTTTTTTCCGAGTTTTGTAGTTGTCGTGATGTACAAGTACTGTCGACATCTTGCTTATGCCCGTGTGTAACATTAACTTCACATTTTGTAGCTTGAAAATAAAGATAATATTTCCCAGTGACGATTATTGAACCTGGGTTGAAATTATTGAATGTCTTGCTCCGATATTATGTCATGATCAGACTTCCGATATAAAACTGGAAAGAATAATTCATTCGAACATATACAACATTAACATCATGTCTACATTGAATGTTTTGTCCACAAAAAAGGATATCTAAAAACCGATTTGCAGAACACAAACCACAGACGATAAACAAACCTCTTATACAGTGGAAGGTAAACATAACGAAGTTGTCATTTTCGAAATCCAAAGTAAAACAAGACGAACAAACAAAAGATTGCATAAATTTGACACTCGCTTGATAATCGAGATAAATAGAGATATTCAAGAATCATACACAATCAATATATTCCATAAGCCAAGCAACCGTCTTTTAAATAGTACAAGGCAATACAATGTTAAATTCTGACTAAAAACATCAACGAAACAACTCTTACATGTCTAACGAATAAAATACGTTTTAGCATTTGCACTACAAAAATTATTTGTCTAGGCATCGATAAGCCTCATATTTCAATCACTTTCGTCCACCACTCCAACAAAAGCGATTGGAACATGAGTTATAACGACTAAACAAATAAATTTAATAGAGCGACTAAAACATATTTTATACAACAAATATTCATTCAATCTCAACTATCAGCTGTTAACTATAGACTCACCTATTGAAATCTTAAGACATTATGAGAGTTTCGTAAAGAAATAGAACGTGCGAGAAACATCTTTACGCCTTTTGAAACCTTCCAACATATGCCTGCGAAAATAAACATAGGTTACATCTTTAACATTGTCTAAAACAACACTTGCAGGCCAGTACAACCCGACCCCCATCCATTCAAAAAATTATTCGTTTTAGCCAATTGCTAAAAGGCGTAAAAGAAACATTTTTTTCTTTATAAATCTTATTCAAGAAGCAAAAGAAGGAATGTGACAATTCAAAAATTAAACAAATTACTATAAAAACAAACAAGAAAGAAAAGTTACCTCCACAAGCTTAGTAATTTTGGATTTAGAAAACGCGAGATATTGATCAATCTTCTCTTGCGTTCTCGGGATCTGAATACCTTGTATGGTACTTGTAACCTTTTCAACCACTTTCTTCACAATCGTTTTATAATCTTCTTTATTCATTTTACCTTCTTTCCATGCCGGTTTCAGAAGCTCTTTAACGAATTCAACAAGTGCAATCTTAAACTGCCGCATTGCCTTTTCATCGTTTCCAATATAACCCTCGTCCACTTTTCCTTGCGTTTCTGCTTTTTCAAGATTCTCAGTGACTTTGACTTCCGGAGGTACATTAGTTTTTACTGGCTCGTTGACCACCGTAGAGTCAGCTGGGTTGGGTAGAGAGTGGAGCAAATTAAGAGCATTCGCGAGAATTACATTCTGAGGAGCTTGGTCAGTGCTTCCAATCATTACTTGGTCGTTTTTGAAAGTTTCTTTAAACTTTTCGTCTTCTTTATTTTGATTAACTGTTTCATTTTGTAAGTCAAGATGTGAAACAATCCCTTGAACCGAACCGTTTGACTGAAGATTGTCTCCATTCCCGTTTAAAGTTGGCGGAAATTGATTACTAGCAATATCCAATTCATCGAAACTACCCGCTTCCATATTGTTCCAAGAAGGGTGATTCCATGATTTGTTCTTATCATCAAAATTGGGGTTGGCATTAGGAAAATCAGAAAACCCTGCATGATCTTCGATCCATGGGTTATTATCACCCGAGTTACTACCAGGAATGTTATCGTGCGACCTACGTTCATATCCCCCTGAAGTTGGTGGATCGTGAGAAAACTTGCAATTGCTGCGGTTGCAATTACCCATGATAAAAAACCTACATGGGGTTTTGACACTTTGGTTTGATTGCCGCCTGTGATCATGATCATCATAACCACTTCTATTGCTTCTCGGGTAATCTCGGGCTTCCTCATTACGTGCATTATCTTTCCTTTGGTAATCCCTGGCCTCCTCACTACGAGCATTATCTTTCCTTGGGTAATCCCTGGCCTCCTCATTACGAGCATTATCTTTCCTTGGGTAATCCCTGGCCTCTTCATTACGTGCATTATCTTTCCTTGGGTAATCCCTAGGCTCCTCGTTACGAGCATTATCTTTCCTTGGGTAATCCCTGGCCTCCTCGTTACGAGCATTATCTTTCCTTGGATAATCCCTGGTCTCCTCATTACGAGCATTATCTTTCCTTGGATAATCCCTGGCCTCCTCATTACGTGCATTATCTTTCCTTGGGTAATCCCTGGCCTCATTCCGAGCATTATCTTTCCTGTAACCATCTGAACCCTTATTTCGTGGGTTATCCGCAACATTTCTATCATCTTGGAACCGTGAACCACTGGAATAATCATTGTCCAGCCGACTCGCACCACCTCTAAAAGGGCTCCTAGGCCTGCCCTGCCCACGGTCCCGCTCCCTTCCCCTGTTTCGGTGTGGACTTCGACTCCTGCTCCTACTTAGGTCTCTATCCTTGCTCATGTTCTCGGTGCCACTAGGCACGACTCCTCGGTCATGGCTCCTGCATGTAGCATCAAACACTAGGTAAACATGAAATATTAAGGTGGCAACTTCCATCCATTGACTAATGGATGTGACCCCAAATCACTAACATAGGCGTTCAAAAAAAAAATGAATGGGTCCATTACATTATTTACCAAGCGGGTCAAACATATATAATAAAAAAGATAACTAAAAGGAAACAGGTCGAAAGTCGGCAAAAGTTAATATTTATTGTACAAAACCTCTACATTATCCCATAAAAATATAATTTCCGTATCATAATATCTGCGCGAATAATTGAGGATTTTTTGAAAATTTCGGTCCAAAAGTGTTTTGGATCAACCCAAGCCAATATGTCTCAACCAGTATCACCAAAGTACTTGATTTGATCCGAACCTGTTTTGATCCATTACCTACCCTGCTCAAACGGGTAAGAACTTCTCAAAAAAAAGCTAAAAAATGCGTTTGGATGTGCTTAACTTTTTTGAACATTAACGAAAACACAATCTACAACAAAAGATAGAGAACTTTTTGAAATTTTCCACATGGAGGTGCTTAACTTTTATTTTCACAGTAAAAGATACTGATCAAAACGATAACATTTTAACCCTTGGGTAACCGGCCTAGTCAGCTGTATATCCAACATGACATCTTTATTTTTTATCACTGCCACAACAGTAAATTCTGCCAACGAGATGCCATGTCAGCAAAGACTGCCATGTCATGAAAACATATGACCGGTTACCTAATTAAGAGTTGAATTTAATACCTTTAATTGAGAAGAAAAACAATTAGTCTGTCAAGTAAAAAATTTCAAAAAGTTTAGTACTCTTTTATTTGTCTAGTATGCAACTAATCATAACTTTCGATTAATTTAAAACAATTATGGTAAAAGAATTGCAAACCTGTATGGAAGATTATAGCTATCGTCTGAAGGGCGGGAGCTATATTGATTTTCCCATTCATCAAAAGCAGAATCCATCTTCATTCTATGTCTTTCATTCTCCATTGGCTCTCGAGATTGTTGCCTCGAAAAATCATCAGACATTAATATATCGTTACCTTCTGAATTTGACCGTTTTGGTGAACCATCTCTATGAAAGTTTGAAGGAATCTTTTCACTGATCTCGGTTTGAGGCACTGAATCTTCTTTTCTGTCCCATAAGGATTCAGATCTTCTACGTCTACCACTCATAGTCCCACTTTTTTTAACTACTTTCTGCAGCTTTTTTTTTCCTTCTATCTAAGATACAGCGTAATCTGGAATTGCAACGAGAATACATTATGAGAAAGATACAATTAAACATCAAATAAGCACTTCCTATCATTTTCTTTACAATTTTTATGAAATGCAAAATCAGAATGTTTGCCGAGATTTCTTTTTCCCAAAATTGAAGATGAAAATCCAGAGTAAATAATAGAGATTGCGCATTGCTCGATTTGTAAGCTCAAACTCAATCAAGAAAACTAGTTCACACTTCACACATGTTCTTTTGCAAACTAGTATTAAAAACTACAATTTACGATTCCCAATTTCTTAAACTGGTTTTGGATTCCTAAACGGGTAAGCATTTGTCAAACACCGTATTCTGTACAATTTTCACTTCTAAAATTACGTCAATCAAGAAAAGAAAAAACAGGAAAGTTGTCAAATGAAACTATAGGGTACATAATCATGGAAATCGCAGGTTCATTAGCTGATAGAAGATAAATTTCTAAACATCAACTCTACAGTTTTAACAATAAGTAAATAAATAACGATGTCCTTTTATGGTCACATAGCATTTACGTTCTTAAGTAATCACAATCCGTCAAGAGATTCAACTGATTATCATATATTACAACTTGCACAGGCACAATCAAAACCTTTTTCCTACAAGAAAGGTTATCACAAATTAATTCTTGATTGTAGGGAACAAAGATGAGAACATGGAGCTTATATGATTCAAATAACAAAATTCTTCAACTTTAAAACAAGTACAAATAATCCGAGGAAAAAAAAGACAACTTTCTAGAAGAACATGATGTAGACAAAAAAAAGGAAAAGATAGAAAAACAATATTCTCGCTTATCATCCACCATAATCAAGGGGTCGTGAACCAAGTGCAATGACATCGCCTCCTCATCTCAAACCATGGAAGCGAACCGAAGTCTTACACAACCATAGTTTTCTAGCATCATAACTTCCGTGATCATATTTCATGCTCCAAACTTCCAAAAAATTGCGAACGGAATTGTATTTGCATTGTTGTAATTGTTCTTGAAAATGTAAATGGTAACTAAACTTTTGTCACTTAAAGGTATATTCTATTGTTGCGTCTTGTGTGTTACCTCCAAAAGATTCCTCTCTTTTATTTTTTTCTTGCCCTCTTGAAACATAGCCACATCATCCACTTCGGTGTTTGACATGGAAGCACGTCTTGAAAGTTTGGCAAGAAACTTAGGGTTGCAAATCGACAATGAAGACATAAGATGAAGTACACTTGACGCAAGATCTCCGATAAAACTAGCACAAAAAAAGTTTTTGATATCACTTTGTTTTTTGCCAAAACAAAATGTCATATCGAGATGCCCTTCAACAACCATTTTATAGCTTTCCAATGTAGATCCGAGTAGGACATGTATATGGTCATGACTCCTATGGCATGTGTTGTGTTTAGTCTTAGCGGTCCATAGCAAACATTAAAGGCTTAAGCCACCAATTAGGAAAGTTGCCTCATAGACCGTTAAACTTCAATAAAGCTCCATATCCAACATCTTCTTGCTACAAAGATCTCATTCTTTGTGTTCTCTTTGGCTCTCTATCCGGACGGAGAAGACACGAGGCAATATTGTATGAATTACAACTTCGTAGAAATTTAATTTCTATAACTTCTAAGTAGACAAATATTAGTCACGTCTCATATGTAAGAACATATCTTGAATAATAAACGTTTCATACAAGCGTTTCTTTGTCTCTATGCACAAATTCGCACGTTCATGACATGAGGTAGACGCAATAATCGACATCACTATCTCCCATCTATGAACCAAACAATTCCATGAAACATGGATATTTGTCTTCGACTTCCAGAAGTGGTGTGTGCCTTTAATATGTTAATAGTGTAGAAAATGCCGCCATGCAAACAATCACTTTAAGAGATCAACAATGACATAAATCAATCTATACAAGCATAGACTTATGGCATTGTTGTTTATGTAGAGGCATGACATGTGAAAAAGTTTCTTCGAATATCGTATAATGAATCTTTAAGAGCTCAAAACCCGGCGCTACATAGCCTCTATATCACCATTAGTTTCTTACTTATTTTCACAATGCCGCACATGTAGAAGAGTTTTTGGCGATGAATCATCAAAGGTTGTTATAAGCACCTAGATTTCATACTTATTTTCACAATGTCGCACATGTAGAAGAGTTTTTGGCGATGAATCATCAAAGGTTGTTATAAGCACTCGTCAATCTAACCAATGTCACGTGGAAGAAAACTTTGAAAAGCATCATAAGTTTAATTAATAGCTCGAGAATGTTGAAATGTGGTTTTCGTTATAGTCGAGAGAAAGACATGTCTATGTGTTGCCCGAGATCAAGAAAAGTTGGGTATAGCAAAAGCAATGAGGAATTTCATTATTTGGATATGTGGCAGCACAAGACGAAGACATGACTTTATATCACGGAGACCAGAAAAAACGCAGCCATCTACACATGTAAAAGCAAAGAAAAGATAATCAAGATCTAATCACGCGACTCTTATATGTAAGGTGCCTATATTCAAATAGAATACTAAAGAACTCAACAAAAGTATTTCATTCTTATAGAAAACCTAAATTCAGATCGAGTACACAACAAAGAATGACGAAACAACATATAACAAACAGTCAGTTATACCAACACTCGCAACATACCAATCAGTAAACATTTAAAGACAATTATGGGCTACGAACGCCGCAAATTATATGACCATTTAGTTCAGCTTATTTTTTTAAAAGCCCATTTTCGGGCGTATGAGTTTATTACGACTTTAAAAGTGGAAAATAAACTCATAAGCCACAAAAAATAAGCATGAAAAAAAAACAGGCTAATGGGAACTAAGCCGGATCAACTAAGCTCGTAAACCCAAAAATAAGCAACGGGGTGTTTGTTTTAGCTTATTCTTCAACTAACGAGCTTATTTGATTATTTGATTCGGTTTATTTTTCATAACCCCTGTTTTTTTTTTGTGGCTTATGAGTTTATCATCCACTTTCAAAGTCATAATAAGCTCGTAAGCCGAAAAAAACGGGCTTATGAAAAAAAAAAACGAAACAAAAAAACTCGTAATCCCAAAACTGAAATCACACACATAATTACCATTTAATTCAGTATACACATAGCTTAATTACCAGATCTAATGAAAATTAACATTAAATTCTAAACAATAAATTAAAAATTAAAAAATTAAAAAAAATAAAAATTTACCTGGTAAGCAAATAAGAAACCCTAGAAATCGTTGTGATTAGCTTTTCTGTCACACCATTGTTGTGTTTTTGTAAAGTGTAGATTTTTATTTTTAGGTCAGTCAACTGGTGATTTTGAAAATATATGAAAACTTAGGGGTTGAATTGAAAATATAAAGTTATGGAGGAAACAATGACCGAATGTTTCAAATATTTAACGGTTATGAACACTGATCGACATAAAAAGAAATCCGAAATTATTAACAATGCTAATGTGGTACATTACTATATGTTTTTGAAGGTTGGTTTTTTTACTAACGGTTTCTAAAGTTGAGTGGCCGATAAACCACTTTGTTTTTTAGCCTCTTACGGAAACTTCGTATGTTGAAATTATGTAATAGCATGTCGTTATAAAGTTTTGAAGGTAAGAATGAAAACGAAATGTGTATGATTAAATTGCTTGATTTTGTTACAAAACTTTAAACTATACTTGGTTGAACTCGATTAGGAATTCCCGAGCTATAATAATGTTTAGTTGTCTCGGATATATAAATCTAGAGTAAATTACGCGAATGGTATGTGTGATTGTAAATAAACCAATGTAAATACTATTAAAATAAGCATAAATGGTTTTAATTTAACAAATATAAATAATAAGATCGAAAAACTTCAACAAGTGAATGATTCTTAAACAAAATTTACTTTAACCTTTCGTATAAAATTGCAACCATCTTTAAACACTTTTTCGATCACTACAAGTCTACAACGACGGCAAAACCACTGTCACTGGCGTAGCAAGAACATTCGCGGTTGTTGTTGCATTATCGGTCCAATTTGTTTCACCCCAATGCCAAAGCATACTTTCCCAAAAACAAAATGTTTCGAAACATGTCTCCAAACGCGAATCCTTAATCTTGATCTTCCAATGTCCATCTGAGAAATTACCTTTTTCCGCTTCTCGTCTATCCCATTCCAAAGCTGCTTTCTGCTTCGATCTTAACAAACAGTACTTTTGTAAATTCTCTGGCATCTTATCGTGAACTTTCCACCACCGTTCATGCGCCACATCACTAGCAAATTCCTGAATTTTAGCAACGTTCCAGTTACAATCGTAGTCACGAAAACATAACCATGGTTTTAACCCCAGATAGTGGAGAACGTATAAAACAGGCGGGTCGGATCCAAACAGTCTCGTTTTCATTTCCTTCTTTTCTTCCTCGTCACCTTCCCAAAAATGCTTTAAGAAATTCATGTGTTTTGGAATTCGATGCCACCAAGTGAAGATCTCGTTTAAGTAGCCTTGATCTCCACCGTTATAAGATTCAATCTCGTTTATATGATCCATTAACAGCTTAAACGTACAATTAGACGGTTCAACCACCATCACACCGGAGTTAAAAAGTGTAGCGTTATTCCCAGTGGCGGTGATTTCCGGCATTTCAAATAGAAAATCGATGTTTCTAAGGATTAGTAAATCAGCATCAATGAATATGATTTTGTCGTAATCGGTTAACTGCCATAGACGAAACTTGCTATAGTTGAATTCATTGTAAGCGTCTTTTTCGGCTTTCGGGTTTCTGATTCTTTCGATTGTAATAACTTTCCAACCCGCAGCTTCAAGGCCTTCTCTGTGGTAATCGCTAATTGTGTTATCGACTAATATTACTAAGTCTCGGGTTGACCCGGACATTCGAATGCTTTGTGCTGCTGTAATTGCCCCGCATACGTAAAACTGAGCCGAATGTAGAATGGTTGCATAAGCTTCTCGTTTAGGGTTTCCTGAGTATCGGTAATCTGTGGCAATATCAAATTAGACGAAAATAATATAATTTCCATAATCATATTTGGCTCACTACTCGATTTTAAACTTTTTAAACCACCCGTTTTCTCAAATACGGGTACTTTTAGCATGATTTAGAAGAAAGAATGTGTATCAATAACTAACCTTTGGCCCTCAGAGGGACCGAAAGTTCACAGGACCCAACCGGAAGTTGAACTTTCTCCCTCATCTTGTTAAGATCGGGTTCATATAACCAAACACTCCCTCGATTTACAACAAGCTCTTTGCACGTAAAGAGATTCGGAATCGGAAAACAATCGGTCACTAAAAGCACTCTCACTGGATGATTTCCTTTCGATTTAGCAGCAAGTCTTGCAACCGCAAGTTGCAGGTGAAAACGAGCCACATCTCTTGCCCAATCACGTGTCTTTACACAAGGAAGCTTTACCGCTATAAAATCAATTCTTGGCGTTCTGGGAGGTTGAATATTCGGCAATTTAGGGCATACAGGAACTTTATATTCTTCTTCTTCATCGATCCATTCAGGATATAGATCTTCCCATGTTATGTTTTTAGCAACGGTATCAAGGCGTAGGGGAATGTGTTCAGCATCTGGTATCATTTTCTCCCATTCTTTGATTTCAGTGTCGTTGAAGTTCAATAAACCTATCCCTTTGTACTCATCTGTGTCTGGAAGGTTCCGGATTATTCCAGAAACATAGTTCCAGTTGACTTTTAAATGAGACATATAACGTTCATCGTTTGCAAGAGATTTCTCATTTATCCGTATTTCTACCAAACTTGACCTGTGTGCACAATAAAAAACCATTAAATCTGTTGTGATATCAATTAAGTTACGTGAAACAAACATATTTATGTTGCTCTGTGCCCATATACAAAATTCAAAAGTTATGAATGTAAAATGAAAATATTGAAGAATAAGAAATGTAACATACGGAGATTCCGAATGGGAAGGACGTTCTGTGTTATATACAGCAGGCGAGTGTAGGAGCGTAAAAAATGCTCCGAGTATTATAATTACGAACACGATCTTTAAAGTAGGAAATTTGCAGCTTCCATTTCTTTCCTGGTTAAAACTAAGATTTGGTTTCTCACCATCTTTAAAAGCTCTACTTCCAAAAGACCTTTTTTTGCTTGCATCTTCACTGATATATAGAAAATGTTTGTAAGCGAAAGAATATGTATGCAGTACTGCCAATTCGTACAACTTAAAGCTTTCAAAACGTTAATATTTCATTTCTTTTATTATGTAATAACACAAAGAAATATTCAAGGTAATATTAGTTATAAGTCTTTTTCTCATACTAAATGTAGTAAAATCAACTCAAATATAAAAATTCAAGATCCATGAAAGCTAGAGTAATAATACGACTTCATACTATCACATTTTTCTCGTTTCTTTCAAGAAATTTGTCTAAAGGCCAGTGATTAGTGAACTAGCAATGAGTCAATTAGCGTAATTACCTATTAAAAACAAAATTGCTTTTATTTTAAGAGACTTTTTTTACCTCAAATACTCAAAATGAATAGAAGGGTTTTCAAATAAAACTTTCCAAACGAGAAAGAGTATAATATACAACACCTTTTACTGATTACGTACACAAAATTCAGTAATGTATAAACTACTTGTAAATTCTATAAATCATAAACCGATACAACAAATTTACTACCCACGTCTGTCTTGTATACTTGTTTTATTGATCAATGTGTATATCAACCTTTGAACCTATATTTCGCTTCAACGCTGAAGTTATGGAATTAAGCGATCAAACGTTATGGAAGATGGACAAGTTTTATCGCATATTTCTGATACAAAAGGAGAAACTAGCAAGTAGACAGACGAGTAACATTTATACTGGCGTTAATTGAGTAGCTTAGATAACGAAAAAAAGCCTCCAAATCGCGTAGTCTTTTAGATAACCAAACAACCTTTAAACTTACAACCCAATTTCACATTATCAACTACATCAAATAAAACTGCAAACAAACAAATACCCATGAAAAAAAAACACACAACTTTTCTTACTAGGTGTTTGTTTGGGCTTATATAAGGGGCTTATAGCTTACTGACATTTCGTGGGTGTTTGTTTGAGCTTATATAAGGGCTTATGAGCTTATTCAGTTTCGGCTTATGTTTTATAAGCCCGAAATTTATGGCTTATGTAAGGGCTTATGGGCTTATTACTGTTTATTATGACTAAATAAACAGTAATAAGCTCATAATCCCTTATATAAGCCATAAAATTCGGGATTATGAAACATAAGCCGAAACTCAATAAGCTCATAAGCCCTTGTATAAGCTCAAACAAACACCCTTCGACTTATGTTTTATAAGTCCGGATTTTCGAGCTTATGTAACCAGTTATGGGCTTATTACTGTTTAATAACTTTTCTTACAGACATTTTCACAAACACCTTGCCTACACAATCTTAAAACATAGAATTAGAGAAAGAGATCTACTTGGTTACAGAAAGACGATGTCTATGCTCAACTGAAGTAGGGGACCCACTACCAGGACCTCTCATTCCAATCAATGAAATCAATCTTCAAATGACCTGCATCTGTGATCTGTGAAAATTGGAAAAAATGGACATGAAAAAAGTTGACTTGTTGAAGAATTGGTTGATTTTGACTTTATAAGTGATTTTTTGGTTTTTTTAGAGTAATTACATAAGGTTATTTTTAGTGTATCATAATTCACGATTTGTTCAAGATATAAAAGACTGAACCGTGTTAGAAATTGGGATTTGATGTATGATTTAAGAACTAAATATTTTCTTAAGTCGTATAATGAAAATCACTTTTTAGAATCAATATTTTGACCTTAAAAGCTTTTTAGTAGTGTATCCTAATTCACGATTTGTTATAGGTATAAAATAGTAAATTGACCGATCATTTTGGACAATTCAATAATTAATCAATTAAATTTCTAAGTAGGTTTCCATTTTGTTCATTGTATAAATTTACTTTCAAAAATTTTGAATTATTGCCGGTTATTATTATTGTCTAAAACAATTTACAAAGGTTATGGGAAGTTAACGGTAGTCAAGTGTGTAAAGACTTGATGTAGCTTTTGATTGAACGCAACATTTGTTTTTTTTTTTTTTTGAACCGACAAATATATTAAAACAATCCGACTAGCAATAAGCTAGAAAACGGACACAAAAGTAAATAAAGAACATAAAAAGTATACGCAATAATGACAAAAGATTTTGTGACAATTATAGTTTTTTGGCATACAATATATTATTAAATGGAATTTTTTTTTATTTTTTTGGTTAATTATCAAATAGTTAGAATGATTATAATTCTATTAAGATTAACATTATTAACAAAAATAAAACTTTGGATAATAATAAGGCCTATTATTGCTATTATATATATACGAGGTATGTTACATATATAAACAGTTTACAAAAGTTTCATACAAAATGAGTAGTTATTGATATGTGACCAATCATACACTAATTATTTCTCATTCTCTCCTATTATTTTTCACCATTCACAAACTAACAACTCATTTTGTATGTAACATTTTGTAAAGTTGTTGTTTGTATATCATTTCTCTATACATTATCATATTAGTATTATATTACATTGTAATATTATTATTTTTTGAAAATTGTAAAAAAATGATAACGAACTTTGACTAAATTGTTAATGTATATAATTAACTTTTTTTTTTTTTTTTTTTGTTAACATTGAATGTAGAACTTAACGTGAAATCTCGTTAGTTTACGATCTTTTTTCATAGTTATTTGTTACATATGTTATAAATATCATTATATATTAATTTAGAAGAAAAATGAGTAATGATTTTTTCATATTTATTTAATTTTCAATCAATTTTTTTTTCCTTCCGATATCTTTAGTTTTGTACCAAAAAATAAAACGATCAATATAAATTGTATTACATATATGACATATATACGATATACCTATGAAAAAAATATCAAAAAAATATTATATTTCAATTTTTAACAAGATTTTACATAAAATGTTAACGAAATAAAGGTTTATAAATTTCTTTTATAAAAAAACACATTGGTTACACACAATAATAATTTAATCAAAGTTATTTACATTTATGTGCAATTTACATATTATTTTATATAGATTTCTAAAGTTATATATACCTTGATTATGTTATTTATATTTAGTTAGGAGATGGTTTTTTACTACTTTTATGCCATCATTTATTGGATAGAAAAAAATTCAATCTTCGTTTAGATTTAATGAATTCGATCGATAAATTATTGATTGATATACGGAGATACCATAGAAGAGTATGGCGGAAAGTTATTTTAGTCATTTGTTTACATTACAATAATCCTATGTGTAGGAAGTGTATACTAAACATGTAGCCGCGACTTCAACCATATGCATGTGCGAGTGATTTCTTTTACATATAGCAATGATTGTATGATGAAGATCTTAGATACTACAATAATTACCTTGACATTTTTTTTCCACCGATAGTATCGAGTAATCAATCATTCAACAAATTGGATAATGTAAGAAAGGTATATATATAACAAGATTGGCGACATCGCCCACTCTAATCTCAATTTTCATGACAACGTTACACCAAGCAAATTAAATAAAATATTTATTTATTTTATTTATTATTTTTAGGGTTTGGGATATTATTAATAACAATCCATTTTCTATGGACCTGTTAAGTAATAAATCCAAACATAATAAGACGAACTACGATTCTTCGCACGTTGCTAAAAATGCAAGTTTCCTAATGATGAAAGACAAGGTATGGTATTATCACATGTTATCAGGTTGGGAAGTCGGTTTCCAAGTCCAAAAGTATTACGAATCATGCCATGTTCCGGAACAAATTTAGGTTCCAAAATCAATATGGTTCTTGACGATAATAGAAAGTAGCATCCAATAATAAGGTGTCACATGATTGTAACGAAGAAAAAACAGTGCTAGATAGAAAAATGTAAGAACTAAATCGAAATATTGTATAACTATTTGAAGAAATGTTTTACATATTCACGAAACCAGTAAAAGTGTAAGATGATTTGACCAAATGAGTCATCCTATCTATAAAGGCATCCACCTCTCGAATAGACGATCATGATTAACATAATTCAATGGCTTCGAAGAAACCTTAATTGGATATTTACATCGAAACACTTTACATTTTCTAATGTTTCTATAATATTCATCACCTTTCGGTTGTCTTCTTCTGTGACTTTCTTGAAGAGTAGGGGGTCAAGAAACTCGAATCTTTATGAGTAATGTTTTTCATTTTTCGTAGTTGTTCAACAATATGTTGATATTGCCTACCCGATGGCATGTTCCTTATAACATGTACAAAAGCTAAAATCGATTAATCCATTTCATTACAATAAATGTTTTATTTATGTACTTTAAATTATCACCTGTTATGTAAATTATGATATGAAATTGCTAATTACTTTTTATTTAATCTATCTATATGATCAATTAGACATATCAATCATTTATCTTATAAATGATAAGTAATCGTATATGTATACATAAAAAGCTAAACATCGGTTCTTCTCATATTACAAAACTACCACTATGTCGAATACAATTATAATTCACAACCCTTATATCTTGTAACATCCTGACTTAAGAAATAACATTAAAACTGAAACTTTTGAACAATCTTTACCTAAACTTTATTGTTAAAGCGAGAAATAGTAAATAATCATTTACCATTTCTCTTTGAATAATTGATCTAATTTGTTGAAGTCTGTAAAAGCGGTCTAAATTAGTCTAACTAGCAAACTAAGAGCGTGTTGGGATAATATTTTGATTTGATGAGACAAAATATAAACTGAGCATATACATCAAGGAAACATGGAGAAGACAAAGTTGAAATAGTAGTTGTGATAGCATTCTCATCAACAATTTACATTGAAGAAACTTATTGCTTTGCATGTAGAAAGCATAAGTTTAGGGGAAGATTGTTAGGATTAAATTGTCGAGATTGTTATTCTAGAGTTGCGTTACATACAACAGTTAGTATTGCGCAGTTCAAAAGAACACAGTTAATACTGCTCAGTTAATACTGCTCAGTTAATACTCCTCAGTTACTACTGCTCAGTTACTACTGCTCTGTTACTACTCCTCAGTTACTACTGCTCAGTTACTACTGCTCCACATCAGTTACTACTGCTCCACATTAGTTACTACTGTTGCAACTCAGTTATGGAAGACTTGATTTTCAAGATAAAGATCTAAAAGAATTAGTCTCCTAATATAACTAGGTTTCCTTATGTAACTAGGTTTCCTTATGTAAGTCATATGAGACTATATATAAAGAGATCTCTAGACATTGTAAAGGTGTGGTTTTTCATCATGTTTATTCTTTAGGAAAACACCAAACGATCTCACCACTTGAGATCGTTCCCCTTTGTTCAGCCTCAAGGTCAACATTGATCCTTGTAAAGAGAAGAAACACGTCTATTCTGATCAAATAGATTGAGGTTGTGTTAGATGTTTCCTAGAAAAGCTAGGTTTAGCCTCAATGTCTTTTATAGATCCTTGTATGTAACGAAACACGTCTGTTAATTTATTAATAGATTGAGGCTTGATGGTAATCATTATTGTTTGTTCTTATTGTTCTTTTATATACAATATTTGATTATTATAAACTTGTGAATATCAAAGTGTTCATCTCCGCTGCTGAACTTCTTTGATAAATCTTGATCTAAGTAATCAAATCGATCCTACAAGTGGTATCAGAGCACAGGAGGTGCTCTAGATCAAAGATTCACAAGTTTACAAGAAGAAGACGAAGAAGAAAGAAGGAGATCTACAAATTTGCGAATTAGGGTTTATGTTCGTCATAATCTGGGCAGCTGTAGTAAAAAGGGTATAACTAATTCGTTAGCCGTCGGATTTGGACGAAATTTGGACTGTAGACTCTTGACATATAAACGCGCAATCTGACTGAAGGGATTTTCGATCTGAGCTTTTATCAGTGAGATATTAATTTTCGAAATCTGCTGCTGAAAGGTTAAAATTATTGTGTTTATGTATACTGAAACGATAGTTGTTTATTCGTTACACACTGGATCTTTGTGATTTTTGGATATGTGCTTCAAGGAATATGGATCCATGTTGTGTTAAAATTTTATCGTTATCAGAGGTATTCTCTAGGAGATGTAAAATTTCAAAGTTTACGATGATGAAGTTCTACTCCTATGTTGGTGAAAAAGCCGAGAATATTGGTTTAAGGGGAAGAATATGTTCCAAAAGTGGATATGAGGCTTGGAACATTTGGATGTGATCGTATACATGCACCACTTGAGGGAGAAATTTTCACTTATGTAGAGTTATTTAACTTCTTATAAGAAGAACAACTCCTAATTCAAAGAAGAAGATATATAACTTTAACTTTATTACAACTTCTAGTTTGAGTTTCTACTGTTTTCGAATTCATTATTAGTATTGTGCGTCATGGAGGGTAATTTGATACACTGGAAAGCTTAGATTGGGAGTTTAATATGGTTCATAGTTCGTAAAGATATGTTCCCCTAATGGATGATAACAAAAAGGGGAAGATATAAAGTGTGGTGGCATGGAACAAGATTTGAAGGCTTCAAAATATCGAAAGTCTACTTTAAGAAAAAAAAGTGGCATGTTTTGATAGAAATATCAACGGTAGAAGAAGTATCAACTTGTTCACAAGAGATCTCAGTTGAAGGGGAAGTTTTTAAAGTTCTCAGTTTAGTGTTTGTTTTGTCATCATCAAATAGGGGAAGATTGTTGGGATAATATTTTGATTTGATGAGACAAAATATAAACTGAGCATATACATCAAGGAAACATGGAGAAGACAAAGTTGAAATAGTAGTTGTGATAGCATTCTCATCAACAATTTACATTGAAGAAACTTATTGCTTTGCATGTAGAAAGCATAAGTTTAGGGGAAGATTGTTAGGATTAAATTGTCGAGATTGTTATTCTAGAGTTGCGTTACATACAACAGTTAGTATTGCGCAGTTCAAAAGAACACAGTTAATACTGCTCAGTTAATACTGCTCAGTTAATACTCCTCAGTTACTACTGCTCAGTTACTACTGCTCTGTTACTACTCCTCAGTTACTACTGCTCAGTTACTACTGCTCCACATCAGTTACTACTGCTCCACATTAGTTACTACTGTTGCAACTCAGTTATGGAAGACTTGATTTTCAAGATAAAGATCTAAAAGAATTAGTCTCCTAATATAACTAGGTTTCCTTATGTAACTAGGTTTCCTTATGTAAGTCATATGAGACTATATATAAAGAGATCTCTAGACATTGTAAAGGTGTGGTTTTTCATCATGTTTATTCTTTAGGAAAACACCAAACGATCTCACCACTTGAGATCGTTCCCCTTTGTTCAGCCTCAAGGTCAACATTGATCCTTGTAAAGAGAAGAAACACGTCTATTCTGATCAAATAGATTGAGGTTGTGTTAGATGTTTCCTAGAAAAGCTAGGTTTAGCCTCAAGGTCTTTTATAGATCCTTGTATGTAACGAAACACGTCTGTTAATTTATTAATAGATTGAGGCTTGATGGTAATCATTATTGTTTGTTCTTATTGTTCTTTTATATACAATATTTGATTATTATAAACTTGTGAATATCAAAGTGTTCATCTCCGCTGCTGAACTTCTTTGATAAATCTTGATCTAAGTAATCAAATCGATCCTACAGAGCGTGTTTGGTTTAAGACTTATAAAGGTTTAAGGTAATCGTTTTTCTATAACCACTTCATAATCATTGTTTAGTTTGACGAAATTATTAATAATATAAACCCAAAATAATAAGCTACTTGAACAAAATTACATTTATACCCATTATATTAATTGAGATATATACTTTTACATATCATTTTCATCTATAAACTTCAACTAAAACTAGTTTACAAAATATGTTTTCAACTTTATATATAAAGCTTCAACTATAAATACTAGTAATAAATACCCGCGCGATGCCGCAGTGATAATAATTTGTTTAAATTTTCTTCGATGGTATATATTTTATTACAAATAATTTTACAAACGATCAAAATTTCCGAGTTATAAACATTCAATTAGTTAGAAATTATAAAGATTAACTCCAGTTATTTGAATCAGACCGAAAACCGATATATATGTATAAAAAAAGGTGCTAAAAATTATCTAAGATACTTCAACAAAATAAAATATATCTAATTAAAATATATTTTTCAACTTTATATATAAAGCTTCAATAATAAATATCCCTCGAGATATACCCCACACAAAAAAATCCCAAAACCCCACACTTTTCCAACCGCCAAAGCTTCCGATCATCATATTCCAAATTTCCACAATTTTTTTTTATATAATTTCCCAAATTACCCTTCAAATTCTGTACAGAAATCATCATCATCATCATCAAATTATCTGTACAGAATCACATTCTGTATATCAATTTTATTCATCTGTGGTAAGTTAATTGCTTTTCTAGGGTTTATAAAACACACGATTAAGTTATAACGAATTTATATAATCTGTTATTGTGTTCATATATTTGTTTATATCGTATCGAGTTTTCGGTCTGTTGCTATTGTATGTATCTGACCTGCTATAACTAGTGAAAAGAAAATAATGTAGTACATTAATTTTTATGTGTATCAAGTTTTCAGTCCGTTACTGACATTCTATAACTCGTAAACGGTGATGCGACACTCGTTAATGATTACATTACATTACATCTTATATAGTTGCCACGTTATTAATGAAAACTGCTTACATGATAAAAAGTTACCAAATAGATACAATAATATGCGATTACTTTGTCCGTTTTGGTATTGTGTGTATCAAGCTCTCAGAACCTCTATTGTGTGTATTCAACTCTTATTTTTTCACATTTAATGTAGGAACCAGGTTTTTATAAAAACTTTTCTAATATTAAATAATGTGAACGTAAGCAAAAATCCGGTTCGTTACATCACATGTGAAAAAATAAGAGTTTGATACACACAATAGAAGTTCTGAGAGTTGGATACACACAATAGCAAAACGGGCAAAATTTGATACACTTTCATGCACTTAACCTTACATATAATGGATACATTTAACATTCAATATTAATTTGGGGATATTACATAATTTTTTTTTTCATAACTTGTAACTGCTGATGTGGTTGCCATGGCAGGAATAAAACCTGATAGATACAATAGCAACGGATTAAAAGTCTGATACACATAATGAAAACTTTAATAGTACGATATGTATACTAGTTGTTAGTTTGGGGATCGTTGAATACATTTTGAAAATAGTTCTTCCCTTTAATATTTGGTGTTGTAATTATTTATATGAATGCTTATTATTATTGTAGTGGAAGTGTAAAGATCGTATGTTTCTGATGGGATGGAAAGGAGTATTGCTTTCTTTATTTTTCACTCTCAGAATTGCGGAGTCTTCAAGTAGATCGTTATCTATGTTTTCGGTTAATCTTGGTGGTGAACATACGTTTCTCTACAATTGGACGGTTTTTAGTGCGAGTTTTTGTGTACTCGTTGCTCTTGTTCTTTCATTGTTCCTGATCTTTGAGCACTTAGCTGCTTATAATCAACCTGAGGTATTGCATACCCTTTAAGTTAGAATCAGACGTTTTTGTTTCTGTATATTGCGTGACATTGTAATTGTTGGTAAACGTTACTTGATTGTAGAGGTGGCAAATGGGCGGGTTGGATACTTGTTGGGTCGGGTCAAGCGGGGTTTGAGCCGTCATTTTCTTGAATATTATAAATAATTAAAATTAATAGTTAATGTGTTAATTATGATAAAACATAACCTGGATATCGATCTGTTTTGACCCGTTTGAGCCATTTTAACTAACCTGCTTGGCTCGTTATAGATAAATAACCCAAGTCAAATCTTTTATTGGTAAATGGGTAAAAAAATTCGACCTCTACTCGATCGCAGTTTGTGATAATTGGATCTTAGATAGCTATTATATCATCTGAAACTGATGGTAGTGACGATTTCCTCTATTTCAGGAGCAGAAGTTTTTAATTGGGCTTATCCTGATGGTTCCCGTTTATGCACTTGAATCGGTATAGATTTGTTTGTAAGTTCCTGTTTCATCAGTCTTGCTTTGATGATATCTAATTTTGGATATTTTCAATCATGAACAGTTTCTGTCACTGATGGATTCAGATGCAGCATTCAACTATGAAATAGTCAGGGATTGTTATGAAGCATTTGCGTTATATTGCTTTGAGAGATATCTGATAGCGTGCTTAGGTATATGTTCTTGTTAAGAATCTTCTTGTTGATGATTGTTATTATACCGACTGTTGTTTTACAACAAGTTTTTTTTTTCTTTCCAAAATACTAGGAATTTTTTTTTCTAATCATATTAAATTTACTTTATAAAATTTAAAATAATGGGTTTATGGGTCAACCCAACCCGACCCATAAGAAAAGTACGGTTTTGACCCATTACCCAATTCGCTCATTTTTCGTCCCTAACATTTGGGCATATACGCTGCTCTGTGTTATAGTTTTGAGATATTGTGACTTTGCATGTTTTGACAAATATTATGGTGATTGAAGGTGGCGAGGATAATACTATCAAGTTCATGGAAAGCAAAAGCCTTATGAGCTCTAGCATCCCCCTTATAGAAGAATCATATTCATATGGAATTGTGGAACATCCGTTTCCATTGAATTACTTTTTAAGGGAGTGGTATCTTGGTCCTGACTTCTACCAAGCTGTAAAAATTGGGATTGTGCAATATGTATGGAGGTTTATCATTTATGTATTTATAATTGTTCCCATAGAATCTTTTACGATTTTTTATTTTCTAATCTCGTACAAATGCTTGCTTACAGATGATAGTGAAGCTGATATGTGCAGTACTAGCAATGATTTTTCAGTTTCTTGGAGTTTATGGCGAAGGAAAGTTCGAATGGGGATACGCGTAAGATGCTTTCTATCTCATGTGGTTGTTTTTGTGCTACAAGTTTTCATTTAAGGGGTTTTTGCGTTTGCATTTCAGAAATGATTATCTGATTATCGTGACTTGAAGTTGTAGAAGTTATAGTAGTCACTTTGCTTATTCTCGTTATTGTGGGGTAAGATAATCAGTTTTGTAGAACCAGTGTCATACAAGCTGAAATACAATTGATTATCCAAGGGTAACACAAGATTACTTAACATACCCTTCTTTAAACCTAATTTGAGATACTTCTGTTTCCAATTTTCAAATCGTCTCTACGTTTTTTTCCCAATAAATTTTCATTTTTGGTCACTTTATCCTATTACTTTCATAACGCACATCTAAACACCCCTAAACTGAAAAAGTTGCATTTTCTTCTTCATCGTTCTTTTATATCGTTGCAACAGTTTGTGAACCAAGTAGTAGACAGTATTTGACACGTTATTTTGTTTTTTGCAGCTACCCATACTTGGCCCTGGTTCTTAACTTTAGCCAGAGTTGGGCCTTGTATTGTCTCGTGCAGTTCTATTCAGTAATCAAAGATAAGCTAGCACCAATTAAACCTTTAGCTAAGTTTCTGACATTCAAGTCGATAGTATTCCTAACATGGTGGCAAGGTGTCATTGTTGCATTCCTTTTTTCCATGGGAGCTCTTCAAGGGTCTTTAGCTCAGGAGTTAAAAACTGGCATTCAAGATTATATTATATGTATCGAGGTTGGTTATTTTCCCTTTTTGGTATATTATTCTTCAATGCCAATGCGTCATAGTTATAGATTGATTTTTGAAATAATGAACAAATGGCCATCTTTCATGGCCGTTATTAATTACATTGTTAACTGTTATACACTTGTTTCAACCCATGAAGAGAAGTTTTGTTTCTTCTTTGGTCAAATGAATTTTACTTAATAGTTTCCAAAGTCGAAGGTGAGGGAACTTGTCATACAATGTAGAGAGAATGGACGTGGGAAATGGGCAGGGAGCACGGATGCGCCTGTTGGGTAATGGGTCACGACATGTAATTGTTGGTACAGGTTGACCAAAACACTTATTGTCCAAGTTTTTGAAACTTTAATAGTTACTTTTTCCGCAAAATATAATTACAAAAATTGTACAATTAATAATCTGTTTTTCTGAATAAATTGATTTAGGAGATTTTATGAATTAAAACACACTTTGGGTTGACTTTCAACCCTTTGCCATCTAAGTTAATTCTTTGATTTTCCCGGTTAGAAATAAAAGATGGCCAGAATGACGTTATGAGGTTCGAGTGATGACATTAATATGATGTAATGATGACATTAATATGATGTAATGATGACATCATTGAACTTGTTGAACAGATGGCTGTTGCTGCAGTGGTGCACCAATATGTTTTTCCTGCAGCAACTTACAAACGGGGGGAAAGATGTGTTCGCAATGTTGCTGTGATGTCTGATTATGCATCTTTAGGAACAGAACCGGCTCCAGATGAGGTTCGAGATTGTGAGAGAACCACAAAAGTACGATTTACTCATCATGATGATATCCAGAAGCGTATGAAGTTACATCAGAGTGTTCGTGATGTGGTCGTAGGAAGTGGTGAAATTGTGAGTCTGAATCCCTTTCCATTATTTATTATTGGAGGTGGCAAAATGGGTGGGTCAGACGGGTCAAAACGGGTTGGGTCAAACATGTTAATGTTATGTGTGTGTAAAAAAAGGTCAGCCGGAAAAACAGGTTTGGGTGGGTTGGCGAATGGGTCAAAACAGGTAGTTTTTTGGTGTGGGTCAGAACAATGTGGTTGGGTTGGGCTGGGCTGACTTCTAAACACTTATTTTATCCGTTTGACACGGTTGACTGTTTCAACCCATTTGACCATTTGACCATTTATAGATAAAAATAACCCAAATTACTTTTCGCATTTACATATTATTACTTATTATTACAGATGGTCGATGACATGAAATTCACAGTTTCTCATGTCGTGGAGCCAGTTGAAAGGGGAATAGCGAAAATAAATAAAACTTTTCATGAGATATCAAAAAATGTGAAACGACACGAGGAAAGAATACGGAGCTCGAAAGATGACAGTTATATTATCCCTTTAAATTCGTGGTCAAAGGAATTCTCTGAAGTTAATGAAGATGTCGTAGAAGGCAGTTTTAGTGACAGTGGTATCTCCGAAGGAAGGAGGCAGCGTCGGTAATTGAAAGTCCCGTCTTCTTACTCTAACCGCAAATAGGTTTGACCCATCTGTCACTTCCCCAGTTTCTTTTGTTTTTCATTAATAGTTAGTTATATATATGATCACAAAATGATATTGATAATTTAGTTTTTTAAACGTTAAGTCATTAATAATCCAAATTGACCATTTTTATATAAATCGACTTTAAAAAAAAGAAAAGAAAAAATAGTTTTACAGAATGAGGGCTGAATTAGTTTACCACTTAGATATTCTAATGTTCTTTTTTTCCATTGAATACGTTTTTTATAAACCGTATGGCTTTTGGTGACGTGTTTTTTGGTTGTTGCAGGATGATTAACATACTTGATTCCCTTCAATTGTAAAGAACATGGATGACATATTCTTACAAGTTGGTTAGCGGTGCTGAAATCTTTTTGAAGATCTTGCTATCTTTAAAATATACGGTGAGAACTGACAGTAGAGTATTAACTTGATTTTACATCTAAACCAAACCGTGTATAACTTTAAAGGAACCTCTAATATCACGGAGGGTTGTATATAATTTGATGAAAATAGGATGATTAAAGAACTTTATGTTTGGTATTGTTTATATGCTTATTGCGTTTTTATCAACCAAGAAGTTTTGAAGGTGTTTGGGATTGCTTATTTAAATTGCTTATCTAATTATCCGAGTTGGAATAAGCAGTCATGAAAAGCCCAATCACTGGAAATAAGCAATCCCAAACATCGACACTGAATCCATGACCATTCTCATTGCAAGGGAAATATGACGTTTTTTGTAGCTAAATGAGAAGTCAGGCTTCTGAATTAGATATTGTAAAACTTGTTTGCAATTTTTCCATTTTTGTTCTCGGTAATGGCTTGTTGGCTGGTTAGTGTCGGTTTTCTACGACTGGTAGCACCACGTGCTAAAAATCAGACATTACCCAACAGCTAGCCATTATTGGCAATAAAAATCGGCAAAACTGCAAATGGTTCAGTTTCTAGTGGTTGAGGATATTAAATGGTCCAGTTTCTCGAGGAGTCTCGTGTCAGATGATATTTACTCCAGAATGGTCCAATTTGATGTGGACTGTTTTCTTGCCTGCTATTGTACTAGTGCTCATACTCGTATTCGTGGATGTCGTTCCATCTATGTTGAAAAATAAATGTATATATGACTTGTAATCATAGTTGACATGTTATTACGACAATGTTTAACTCACGGTAATTGGTATCTTGTGTGACTACCGAGCAATCAAGGGCGAGTAAGATTAAATAGAGTATAAAGAGATCAAATGCGTGAAAACCGGGTCATTTACCTTACCGAATGAAAAAAGTACACACTCAAAGCTATTAATAGATCCGATTCAGTGTTTCGTTGTTATTCTCTTGTGGTCTTGTAGCAGGGAAACAATATATACCATCTTTAAGCTAATATCTCTTAGAAAATTATACAGTCTCATTCATATACAACGACAATTTTGAGAGTACAATACATTGTTGAACACGAGAGGCTCGGTGACATCATATAAAATATCGCGATACCATCAATATGTTTCAAAAAATACTCGATACCATCAATATGTTCAAAAAATACCCGATACCAACCTATTCGGTACATGTTCTTTGAATTCCGAAACTAATTAGCACGTTTTCTTACACGTATTAGACTTGATGGGACAACCACTCAAATCATTTGGCTGTCATTGTTTCCCTTAACAGGTCGATTGCCTTTATGCATATCTATCTACTTTTACATTATGTTATTTAGTGCCAATCATAGCTATTTTTTTTTTTTTTTTTTTTTTTTTTTTTTTTTTTTTTTTTTTTTTTCTTTTCTTATGTAGTGATTCGGGAGCATAGTGAGATCCATTTGGACAATATACAACCTATGAATCTTACACCAAAGTTAGTTAGCCCAAGACCTCCAACAACCCGCTACTAATAGAACAAATCCCCATAAATAATAGCTAGTTAAGATGATTTATGGTTGGTTTCAATTAATTTAGATTATGTGATCTATATATTATTTTTCTTGTTTGTTATTATACTATCATAAGAGATAAAGATCTCGGTTTAGATTATCTGTGAAAAACGATTATTTTTTATAAGTAGCTTAACCTATATTGACCATTTGTAAACGCTTCCCTTAGTCATTTCAATATGTTTACGTATAGGAGTTTGAAGTTTTGAATGTCTTGATATTGTTATGGTTTGGATGAATTAATGTTTTGAATGTCTTGTTTATACTATTTGTATATGTGCGGTAAAAATCAAAAGTACTATACGAACTTTTTCATTTGTAGCGTTATAATAAATTAACTTTCCATAATACTTGTATAATATTTGAACTTTCAAAATCCGTAGCAATATGATAAATTTGTAATAGGTTACCTGCAATGCTTCCAACAAGGCATCCACGTCAGATTATTGCTGACATGTCAGCAATAATCTGATGTGGATGCCTTGTTCGAAGCATTAGAAGTAACCGGTTACAAATTTATCATATTGCCACGGATTTTGAAAGTTCATGTATTATACAAGTATTATCGGAAGTTGGTTTATTATAACACTACAAATGAGAAAGTTCGTATAGTTTTTGTTGACTTTTACCCTAGAAATCAATAAGACTAAAAAGATTAAAAAAATTAATGGTTAAAAAAATTCAACACTAACCAGTAAAAGTCAATAAAAATTTGAACTTTTTTATCACATAGTGACTGACTTTGAAAGTTCATTTATTATACAAGTATTATTAGAAGTTGGTTTATTATAATACTATAAATGAGATAGTTAATGAGATTATTCGAAAGTGTTAGGGCCCGGTCCCCATTCATTTAATTCTAGAACTAATTAGCAAGTTTTTCTTACACGGATTAGACTTGAGGGGCAACCACTCAAATCATTGGGCTGCCATTGAATTTTTTTTTTTTTTTGTCGTGTTTACATTAGTGTTGTCTATTATATTGTCAAACTACTTTAGACCCCGTATATTACACGGGATTGTATATAAGAATTGTATTAAAATCTTTCGATAAAAAATGTATATTATCAAAAGTATAGTGTTTTATATTTTAGTTCAAAATATTTTAGTTTAAATTGATTAATCTTGTTTTAAATTAATAAAGAATGAGCCTTGACAAAGCCCAATCATTTTGTTAGGAGAACTAATTATTTAAAATTTATTTATAATAAAGCTTATGACATCATCAAAGTTAAATACAAGCTTATGTGGACAATCATAAAACCCACCACATCATCCATATGACATCACTCATAACCCCCTTTTATTAGATAAAAAAGATTCTTGTTAATATATATGATCCAGTAAGTCTTCAATCCAGAGTCAATTATTTAGATTTAATTACTTAAATGATTTTTGTACTTAGTCGGTGTCACGTATTCATTCCCTAAGTTTTTTCTTTTCGAATCTATTTCTTGTGGTTTTAAACTGTTACAGATCCGGATCTATTTCTTGTTAAAACCATCGACATGATCCTCAAGAATTGAATCTATCATATCCGACAAACTACACCAATTGTTTATTAATTTGTCATTGCTACTCTCACAAAAATCGAATTGATGATGTTACTTCATTGGTCCTTGAGATTCTTCATTTCTATCATTATTGAAAAATACTAATTAAATTTGTCATTTTGTTTGTCTATAACTGACAAATTTCAATTACTTGCATATCTTTTGACTTTTGTAGTTTTCTCATTTTAGTCATTGTCAATTTAGGGCCAATAATAACTAGTGTAAATATCTTTTGACTTTTATATTAGAAATATGTATGGTTCGGTTTAACCAGTTTAAACTTAAATACATGACTAAATCGGTAATTTTAGTTTGGAGTTTTTTGAAACTAAATCTGTCAAAATTTTCTTTAAAACCAAAACGTCCAAACCAATCAAAGTCAGTTTGGTTTTTCCTATTTAACGGTTTTGGTTTAATTATTTATTTTTTATCATAATTATGTAAAGTAAAACAATGTCATTTGATATGTTTTATAAAATACTTCAAGTTATTCACTTATAAAAATAAATATTAACAATTATATATATATATATATATATATTATTTTGCTTTTCTTTTTCTTCAAAAATTAAATTACCTAAACAACGAATATATATATATATATATATATATATATATATATATATATCTCGTAGATTGTATATTTATTTGTATTTTAAAAATATAACATGTTGAAATAATTAAAATAGAACTACATATATAAATATATAATAAACATAAATGGTTCAGTTTGATTTAAATGGTCGGTTTAAATGTTTGAACCACAAACCAAACCAATATATCGGTTTGAAAATTTCTCAAACCGACAAACCAAAGATACATGGTTAACTCGACAAAACCAATAAAATTGATTCAGTTTATCCGGTTTAATCGATTTCGACCGAACCATACCCATCCCTATGATATATAGATAAGTTTGTGTCAATTAATTGGTACAAAAGAGCCGGAACCATTAGGGTTGGATAGAGAAGTATATGGATTGTTAAACCAGTGTATGGTTCGATTTAGCCAGTGTAAACTTAAATGCATGGCTAAACCAGTAATTTTGGTTTGGAGTTTTCTGAAACTAAATTGGTCAAAATTATCTTTAAAACCAAAACGTCCAAAGCAATCAAAGTCAGTTTGGTTTTTCCTATTTAACGGTTTGGGTTTAATTTTTTTTTTTTTATCATAATTATGTAAAGTAAAACAATGTCATTTGATATGTTTTATAAAATACTTCAAGTTATTCATTGATAAAAATAAATATTAACAATTTTATTGTTGTTTAGGTAATTTAAATTTAGAAGAAAAAGAAAAGCAAAATAATATATATTATATATATTTTTGTAGATTGTATAATTATTTGTATTTAAAAAATATAACATGTTGAAATATATAATAAACATAAATGGTTCAGTTTGATTTAAATGGTCGGTTTAAATGTTTGAACCGCAAACCAAACCAATAAATCGGTTTGAAAATTTCTTAAACCGACAGACAAAAGATACATGGTTAACCCGACAAAACCAATAAAATTGATTCAGTTTGACCGGTTTAATCGATTTCGACCGAACCATACCCATCCCTATGATATATAGTTAAGCTTGTATCAATTAATTGGTACAAAAGAGCCGAACCATTAAGGTTGGATAGAGAAGTATATGGATTGTTAAACCACTCTATGTCATACAATATTTCTATTTTAATTTTTATCTTTCATTATATTTGGACTACGCGTAAGAGACAATTAATAGCTATATGACCCATGGCATCAAAGATCTCGCAACTGAGCGGGTCTAGCTAGATTTGTCTTGTTTCTATAAGCATGGCATCAACGGCACGATAATGGATGTAAAGATCACTTAAGACCCTACTACTTTAGAATCCAGGACCACACATATATACATGGCTAAGCGAAATCCCGCAAGCAATCCCCCATCTCATATTCTGACTCCCTCCAGGGACCGATCGAAAACAAAGTGGTCCTTAATAGTGTTTAACCGTTTATTAAAGGAAAATGCTAAATATAGCCCCCTATGTTATGGTTAAAAAAGATTTTCACGGTTAATTTACAAGTCAATAAGCACACCACACCTCCTACAAGTTGGTGGTAGTGTTTTTTTTTTTTACGGTTTTCTGAACAGTTACTTTTCAGAAGTTAAGGTACAACAATGTTAAACGTAAAATTTGTTTCCTAATCATAGCTCCAGGGGCTACGATTAGCATATTCCTAATTGTAATTCATAAGTTTAATAAGTTCTTAAACCCTTTTAGCAGTATTTGAGTTTTTATGTGAACCCTCCGTGGCTTCCATATGGCGCTTCATGTTTAGAAAGGTTATATAAATCTCGAACTTAAAAATAATACTACTCGACACTTTGCAATATTATTATTAATATCAGAAAATAAACGAAAGAGAATACAGTTTGGAAAGACATACAATTCAATAAAACAGATGCATCTTAATAGACTTTGAATCATTTTGAAGATGTTTCCATCAGATTAACTATTTTCTCCAAATTAGCAATGGATGAACCCGAAGGAAAGGCACACGCCCTCTCCGCCTTGTTTTTCAAGTCAATGACATTCTTTCTCATCTCCTTCCCTTTTTCTCCATTCATCATCTCGATTACTAGCTTCGAAACATCATCACTCTTTACATCACTGTCAATCTCCATGGCAACACCCCACTTGTTACAAGCGATCCAACAATTTGGTTGTTGATCACCAAAAAAAGGCCAACAAATCATTGGCACTCCGCTAGAAATGCTTTCACTTGTCGAATTCCATCCACTATGCGTTAAAAACCCTCCTATTGATGGGTGATTTAGAACTTTTTCTTGGGGGCACCAACTAGCCAATAGCGCTCTATCGATTGTCTCTGCCAACAACTCAGGTGGAAGCAAAGACGAGTCACCAATCACAAGGTCAGGACGTATTATCCATAAGAATGAATATTTGCTCTTTGCGAGTCCCCATCCAAATTCGACTAGTTGTTGAGGTGTCATAACTGTGATACTACCAAAATTAACATAAATAACCGATGATGGTGCTTTGGAGTCCAACCATTTTAAACATTCAGTCTCCTCTTTCCAGAGATTTGATTTGAGGGATGCTAGAGATTTGCCCACAATTGTGTTCTCGAGTAAATGTAAAGGGCCAATTCCATAGCACGGAGGAAACTCTGAAGAGATCGCATCCAAAACATCACCATCTAGCTCATCAAAAGTGTTGAAAAAGATAGCGGAAGCTGTTTTCGCTCTATCTAAATTTGAAATAAAAAATTGAACTAGATACTCATCACCTGGCTGCATATATCTAATAAAAGGAGGAAAATCTTTTAGACGTAGTCCAGGCATTGTAGGTAAAAAATCTACAACGGTGTCCAGATAACCGTTAACTATAAAACTCGGATCTGTTAATCAAAGGTAAATAGTAATATTAGTTTCAGAACAATAACATTGTCAACAACGTACAAGAGAATATAGGAAACAATAACGTTTATAAATTACAAAGAATCTGAAATATAGTTACAATACTCGATTACAAATATATTGAACGTTGATAAACAGAAATAAGTAATGAATTAGTCAAACAACCAAGGCTTGTTATGAACACAATTCCCAAACAAATTCCGCGTGCAATCACACGTTTTGTTTCCCATGGTACAATGGCGAAACAGTTTGTATGCTAAACTGTCGGAGTTTTCACAAACGGAAATGCTTCTTGCTGTAAAAGAAAGAGAGGAGAAAGGTGTGTCTAGAACTGAAATGAGGTTCTCGTTTTATAGGCTCAAGGGGAGCGTTTTTGGTTTAATGCGTGTTTAATGGCATTAACGAGCCATTAAACTAAAAATGGTACCGTAATAGCTATTAACTTATCAAAAATAAAACTGAAAAGTTGTTAGGCATTAACCGAGAAAAACCTGGACCCGCGAGCTCGAGATTTCGGAGCTGCATTCGTGTCCGCAGGTCGCATATGTTTTTGACCTATACCCTTTGAAAATAAATTTGCACCTCTTGAGCGCGAGGGCACGAGCTTGTGTGTGTATAAACCATAAGCTAGAAGAACAAATCAAAATGGTATATAAACAACATAAAGTTTGTCTCCGCAACCGATGTGGGACAAATTCCAAACCAAATCAGTTTGCACCAAACATCCATCTTTAGGCGTCGATATCTCATTCACCTTAACTCCGTTTAGACGTATAATATATCGCTGCGAAGCTCTTTCTAAGGACTACGCATACATATAAAATATTGTTCGTAAATATAAAATATGTATTGCTTATAAAGGTCCAAAATCGATGTAAATATCATTTTTCCATCACCATTTTCCAACATAGAATACAAATCATCTGTTTGATTCATTACATTTAAATATGGCTTTGTTAACCACAACTAACTATGATTAAATGGGTTATTACATAAATCAAGAATTTGAATTTTAAATATAAATTTTAATACCCAAAGTTATAATTTTTGTGTATTAATACTACGTTAATGATAGTACAACTAAATTATTCATTTAATAAAAATATGGTGACAACGTTTAGGCTTTGAGCATCAAAACTCTTTAAATATTATAACTACCTACAAAATTTTTAGGGAAACTAATTAATGTACAAATTTTTAACACATGGGAATATTTACCACATCTAGTTATGATTATCAAAACTATAGAAAAATAAGATTGGTGATTTCATGATATGATTATAATTTTGGATTTTCGTTAAAGAAAAACAAGAGATTAGTTATGTTACCTTTAAGAGGCATCAAACCCTTCTCCAAAAGATATGAATATTTATCGAAACATAACAACGAACTAGCTCCACTCGTCCATAAAAGAAACTCCGGGATATCAAATTCCTTGGCAGCAGCTAGGGTGAAGCCCATAAGCACGTCGGCCACTATGCAAGTCACTGGTGAATAAGAAGAACTCACTTTTGTGACAACACTTTTAAACGGTCCCAAACAGTTTTCCTCAAGGGCCCTTGCTAGAGATACCACATCTTGCGTTGCATTTAGGTTTTGGGGTGGTGGAAGGCCGTCAGGAATGGTCTCAAAGCGGAAAGAAGGTAAGCCACGTAGGGCGTCCAGACCCTGGGATTTGAGGAGGCGGTTGTGGTTAAACTCCGTGTTAACGAAGGTGATATCGAAGCCTTTGGAGTGAAGGATTTTGGCAAGTTTTAGCATTGGGTTAATGTGGCCTTGCACTGGGACTGGTATGCAAAGTGCATGTGGTTTCTTGACCTCTTGTTTAGAATCCATGAAATTTGATTAATTTCCCTCTATTTTCTTACCTAGAAAAATGGAAATGTGATTGAAAACATTAAATCTGAGTAAGTTTATATAAAGCGGACATTAGTTAGGATCAATGGTTGTAAGTGGTTGGAAAATAAATGTGTGTATTATGGGTTGACATCTAATATAGACAACGAATTTTCCGAAAAATATAAATAAAATTACTAAATACAAAGGAGGTAGCACAAAACGGTTGATTGACGGGCTTCGTTCAAACCCGGGTCACTTAGTGACCGACCGACCCAACCTGCACGAAGTCTGGTCCCCTTGGAACACCCATGCTGAGAGAGCCACAAGTCTTGGTATAAAATCTTCTTGGGAGATCACCCATCCCAGTACTAAGTTTCGAACCCATAACCTCTCACACAAAGATGACATGTAATAATCATCGAAGCAACCAAGATCCAAAGGAGGTAGCATGGGTGTAGTTAATATTTGTTTTCCCAGAAAAACAAATAAAATTGCTAACCAATTGATCAAAGTTCATCATTAATCAATATTTCTTTTTTAGAGTGAATCTTTAATTGTGAGAGATAATTGTAACTTAATCAACATAACCATTTTTTAAAATAAAATAACCAAATTAATCAAATTTGAAAGTACAAATCATGACATGAGTCAAATGTATTTTCGAGTTATTATGCAAGTCAATACCTTTTTAATGTATAATGACTCGACTCGTACGAGTCAATTCGTGACTCGTATGAGGTTTAACAACTATGCTAACATCTAAATTAAATAAATAAGTTCTTATAAACTACTCTTGATGTTATATTTAACACATTCAAACATTTATAAAATAATTGTATAATATAAAATAACTTCTCTTATATTTTAAATAATTGTTCATATATTTAAGGATTACAGCCCGTTTATGCATATCTTAACCTATAGGAGATTGTGTTTACCAAAACTTATATATAAATTATACATACATAATGATTTGATGATAATATAAATTTTAATCGCATATGATAAATTTTGTAATCATATTATTTTTCATTGAAATTTCCTTTTGTGGCATTCTAGGGACAACTCTCAGACGTGAAAGAGACCCTTCACAATAGGGTGAGAGGGCAACGCCCCTAAGAACATCAACAAAACACACTAAATGTACAGGACGTTAACCCCAAAACCTATAACATATATAACTTCTAGTAACTATTTTGCGGTCATTTGTAACTATATTAGTTTCCAAATTTTGGTGATCTATGGATAAACATGAAGAAACACGAGTTCAAAATTTGAAAGTCTTATTGTCCAAATTTTTGTTGTCCTATATGCATGTCTTATCTTATCCGAGAGTTGCATGTCAGGCGGCCATGAAATATAGAACCGCTACAAGGAAATTTGTCTTTAGTGACGACTTAAATTTGGTCATCAATATTAGTTGTGACTAAATATTTCGTAACTAATAATGTTAGTAACTAATTTTGAATGGTCATTTCTCATCGCAATGACCAAATTAGGTTATTTTTTTTGTCACTAATATAAACCACTCATTTTTAAACAGTATTAAAATTTTATTTTTTTTAATCAAAAGGGTTATTTAGTCATTGCTTAATTCTTTTTATTTTTTTCATTAAATTTTTGAATTTTTTCCTATATCACGTTTCTATCTTCTCTTACATATGGCCATTTTCATAGACTTAAATTCGTATGCAACATATTTTTAGGCATCTTTAGTTGATAATTTCACTGAGATTCGTCATTGTTCAAATATGAACAACTTTGCAAACCTCCATTTTATTTCCAGAATTCATACATTACATGTTATGATCCATTATATGAAATATTCAAAAAACATGATAACATAAACCTTTCAAATTAAACCAATCTTAAAAAAATGAAGTAATTGCAATATTCCTTCTATATTAAATTGATTTTCACCTATGAACAATTTTGGAAAACCCAATTATTGCACTATTCATAGATATAGATAAGAATTCAAATGTTCATATATATGTTTCAATGTTCATATGTTTTCAAATCGGTGTTTCCATATGAACAAATCATATGTCCCAAGTGTATGTTTGTTAAAGTATGTTATCTCTTATCTTTTCTTGACGTATATACATATGAACATGGTAATATGCTGTAATAAGATACTTCACAACTCTATGAAACATATTGAGAACAAAAGTTCATAATCAAATTTAAAGATGAATTAAGAAACAAAAACTTAAACTTTACTATTTAAACAATTATCAAATCCTCATCATCTTCATACACAATAGTTAGCGATGAAACCCGAAACTCTGGTCGATATTTTTTTATTCGACATTACAACATGAACACCTACCCCAAATTATCGAAAATCAACATATCATGTAAGTATCATTTTTTAAAATAAAGTAAAAGAAAACCTAAATCTCATGATTTAAAATATAGTACTCATAATGTTATCTTCGAAATTAGAATGAGGAGTAGCACGTTTCATATAAATATCATGACACATAATAACAAAATCAAATACAATTACTTAAAAGCCAAGTAGAATAGTATAAAATTGAAGCATGCACCTAAATGAAACGGACTATGAATCATTTTGTAGATGTCTGCATGAGATGAATAATTTTCTCCAAATTAGCCATAGTTGAACCACAAGGAAAGGTGCATGCCTCCTCAGCCTTGTTCTTCAAGTCAATGACCTTCTTCCTCATCTCATTCCCTTTTTCTCCATTCATCAACTCGATCACCAGGTTCGAAACTTCATCACTCTTTACATCATTGTCAATCTCCATAGCAACACCCCACTTGTTGCAACCCAACCAACAATTCACTTGTTGGTCACCAAAAAAAGGCCAACAAATCATTGGCACTCCGCTAGAAATGCTTTCACTTGTCGAATTCCATCCACTATGAGTTAAAAACCCTCCTATTGATGGGTGATTGAGAACTTGTTCTTGGGGGCACCAAGTAGCTAACAACCCTCTATCACTTGTTTCTTCCAATAATTCAGGTGGGAGCAAAGCAGACTCACCAACCACAAGGTCAGGACGTATTATCCATAAGAACGAATAATTGCTCTTGGCTAGTCCCCAACCAAACTCGACAAGTTGTTGAGGTGTCATAACCGTGATGCTACCAAAATTGACATATATAACTGACGATGGGGATTTGGTGTCTAGCCATGGTAAACATTCAGACTCTTCTTTCCAGAGGTTTGATTTGATGGATCCTAGAGGTCCGTCCACAATTTTTTTCTCGAGTAAATGTAAAGGGCCAATTCCATAGCATGGAGGAAACTTTGAAGAGATTGCGTCCAATATGTCACCATCTAGCTCATCAAAAGTGTTGAAGAAGATGGCGGAAGCTGTTTTCGCTCTCTCTAATTGTGTAATGAAGAATTGAACCATATATTCGTCACCTGGGTGGATATATCTAATCCAAGGAGGAAAATCTTTTAGACGTATCCCATGCATCGTAGGTATAACATCTACAACGGTGTTCAAATACCCGTTTACTTTGAAACTCGAATCTGTTGATCAGATATTAGATATTAGTTTCCGAATAGTAACAAATGTCGATTTATATCTATATTATATCTTGTGGAACTTGAATGCTCGCAACTAATTATATAGCACTTAACGATATAGCTTAGAACCCTTAGAAGTTCCGTCCATGCCCCCCTTGACCACACTATTTTGACTATCCAAGTGGCGGAACTTGAAGGTAATTTGGGGAGGCAAAAAAAATCATTTGTATTAGGGGGACAAAAGTATAAAATTTAGTATTTATACACTATAAAATTAAAAAACCCTAAAAGTTTCAAAATATACCACTAAGCGATCAAATTTTTAGTGCGGCTCGCCCCTCCCTGCCCCTACTAAGCTACGCCATTGGACTATCCACTATTTTGTGTATCACATATTAGTGTATTAAAACAAACACACACTCTTATTTAATATTGAGATAAGTAATTAAGAATTCTTTAAAAAATCAAGTTATTACCGATTTGGTTTGATCATAAATTTATGCTCTAATCAGTCTATTACCTCAGAGGAGACAATTCTGAATGTTTCAATTGTAAGTTGTCGTCTCTTCGGATTTTAAAATATATGTAAAAAAAAAACTAGAGGTTATTACCTTTGAGGGGTATCAAACCCTTCTCCAAAAGATACTGATACTTATCAAAACATAATAACGAACCAGATCCACTCGTCCATAAAAGAAACTCCGGGATATCCAAATCCTTAGCAGCAGAGAGGGTGAAGCTCGTAACCACATCGGCTACTATGCAAGTAACTGGAGAATATGAAGCACTCACTTTTGTTACAAGGCTTTTAAACGGAGCCAAACAGTTTTCCTCAAGAGCCCTTGCTAGAGCTACCACATCTTGCGTTGCATCAAGGTTTTGAGGCAAAGGAATTCCATCGGGAATGGTTTCAAATCGAAAGGAAGGTAAGCCACGTAGGGAGTCTGAACCCTGAGATCTGAGGATTCGGTTGTGATTAAACTCTGTGTTAACGAAGGTGATATCGAAGCCATTGGTATGGAGGATTTTGGCAAGTTTTAGCATTGGGTTTATGTGACCTTGTGCCGGGCATGGCATACAAATTGCATGGGGTTTCTTAATCATTTGTTCAGAATCCATGAAAACGTTTCTACTTCTTTAGAAGTATGGAAATGGAAGTGTGGCTATTCACTTATTTGATCGAAAACATTGAGTTTATATAAAGGGGACACTAAGATTTAGTTGTTAGAATTATATCAAACAAGGATACAAAGGGAAAACAACAATAACATATTGATACATTACTATATAATACATTTATCAAAAATACTTTATCTCTTTACAAAAATTGCCGTTTTTAGCATTAAAATAATAATATAACACTCTTTACAAACTTCAAAAGTCAAAAATATAGGACTACAAAAATTATATGTTTTGATTAAATAAAATACATAGCAAAATTTAAACAAAAATAAAGCATTGAAGTAATGATTATGTCTCTTGCTTATTTAACCTTAGGGTGGAGATCAATTCCAACTGCTGTCGTTTTTTTTCTCTTTTTTTCATTACTTTCTTAAAGTCATTCTTTATCAAACTTATAAAAAAAATGAAAGTTTGCGGGTTATGTGTCATATTATATATGGGTTCGAATATTACAAGGTTTTATAGTAGGTTTTTTTTTGTTTTTGTTTTTTTATATCTTCAAATAAGAATTTTCATTTTGTAGGTTATGTGTCATATCATATAATTATAATGTGTGAGTTCGAATATTACAAGGTTCTGTAGTAGGTTTTTTTTGTTTTTGTTTTTTTATATCTTCAAATAAGACTCTGCTATAACGAACGAGTATCTTCCCTTGATAATAAGTTTTCGATGTCTTTAAGTTGGTATTTTATTTATTTATGTTATTTTTTTTATATCTCACATTATGGTTTTGTAAAGTATGTAAAGAAAAAGTTATTATGTTTGATAAATAAATGTATTTGTATTATGATATATATTTTAATTAGATACGATACAACTAAATAAGTAAAAACTTTACGCCCGCAACAAAACCCGGGTTTCATCGATTTGATAAACATATTTATCGATATCAACTTTTTATCTTTTGAGGACGGCAATTTTGTCACGTTACTAATTAATTTAAATAATGGGATAATGAAATGATTTTTTTTGTTTTATTTTAAGGAAAAATTGACAAAGATGCCGTAATATATTTGAAAACTAATGCTTTGAAAATAATGTTTTTGTTTCTTTTTGTTTAATTTGCTAACCAATATAGTTATTCAAGAAGCATACATCTTTCTCTTTTTAACTTGTTCAAAGTTTTGTTATTAAACTAGCAAAATTAAAATTGTCTACCAATTTCTCGATTGTGTGTCACTGTTGTGTATGGGTACATGCTAATCGTCTAAGTATCGTATAAATTTAATCGGATGTCTTAGATTGTAGGTTTTTCTTTTTATCGATTTTTTAATTTAGAGTTATGTTTCAAAATTCTCAATCAGCAAGGAAACATAATATGTATTGTTTAACATTTTCTTTGGAACAAATTCATATTTCCTAGTAGTAGTTTTTGTATAAGGCGGAAACATATTTAAAATTTGTTATGTGATCTTAGGATATCGAATGAAGAGTGTTATGTTTCATATAATATCACGAACCATAAAATGAAAATCAGATACATTTAATTGAAAACCAAGTAAAATTGTAAAAACTAAAACACATGAATCTATACTAAACGGGTTATGCATCATTTAGTAGATTTTTGCATCAGATTAATTACTTTCTCCAAATTAGCCATAGTTGAGCCAGAAGGAGAGGTACATGCCTTCTCGGCCTTGTTCTTCAAGGCGATGGCCTTTTTCCTCATCTCACTCCCTTTTTCTCCACTCATCATCTCGATGACTAGCTCCGAAACTTCATCACTCTTTACATCATTGTCAATCTCCATGGAAACACCCCATTTGTTACAACTTATCCAACAATTTGGTTGTTGATCACCAAAAAAGGGCCAACAAATCATTGGCACTCCACTAGAAATGCTTTCACTTGTAGAATTCCATCCACTATGTGTCAAAAAGCCTCCTATTGACGGGTGATTTAGAACTTGTTCTTGAGGGCACCAACTAGCCAATAACCCTCTATCGTTTATTTCTTTCAACAACTCAGGTGGAAGTACCGCAGACTCACCAATTACAAGGTCAGGACGTATTATCCATAAGAATGAATAATTGCTCTTTGCTAGTCCCCAACCAAACTCAGCTAGTTGTTGAGGTGTAACCACCGTAATGCTTCCAAAATTTACATAAACAACTGACGATGGTGCCTTAGAGTCTAACCATTCTAAACATTCAAACTCTTCTTTCCAGAGGTTTGATTTGATAGATGCTAGATTTTCGTCCACGATTCTGTTTTCGAGTAAATGTAAAGGGCCAATCCCATAGCATGGAGGAAATCTTGAAGAGAGTGCCTCTAAAATGTCCGCATCTAGTTCATCAAAAGTGTTGAAAAGGATTGCATCAGCTGTTTTTGCTCTCTCTATTTGTGTAATAAAGAATTTAACCAAGTAGTCGTCACCCGGGTTTAAACATCTAATGAACGGGGGGATATCTTTTAGACGTAAGCCACACATGGTCGGTATACAATCCACAGCCGTATCCAAATAACCATTTACTAGAAAACTTGGATCTATAGGAAAAAGAGAAATGCTGATATTAGCTTAAAACTTGCACCAATAATAGCACTTCATATGAAATATATGTTGATTTTGATTTTAATTTTTATTTTACGTTACGTTATAAAATAAAGTAGTTCCGCCTTTTATTTCCACTGATTGTAAGCTTTTGAATTTTAATTTTTCATTTTGGATTACTTTTTTGAATAAAATAGTTACGTATTTATTTGTCTTTTATTTTACACATTCAATTGAATATAATTCATATTTTCATTTAGGGTTTTGATTGGTTAAACTAATTATGCAATAAATAAATTATTGTCCTACCATAACGCATGTATAAAAACCATATTTTTATTTCGTTTAACTAATTATGCAATAAATAAATTCATATCCCACCATAACAAGCCGGAATAAAATGATCTAGTAAGAAATTGTATTCATGAAAATATTATATAATTTTATTTGAAAATAGATAAATGATAAACATATCTTATGGAGCATATGATATGGAGTCATGACCAGCCGCCTTGCCTTGTTCCCGACCATACCCTTGGCGAAATTATTATTATATCTATTTATTTGCAAAAGATTATGAAAATACATGATCTGTTAATAACAATGTTATGGGTATTGAAATATAAAAAAGAAGAGGGAGATCTTAATATTAATGAGGGAAATGATAAAAATAGTCGATAGGTTTGTGTAAAATACATCTGGATCGAAATGCTTTATTTGCTTATAAAATAATAAATCTGACCCCATAAATTTTCGGGATCTTCTTTTTCTTGACAAATGTACAACCAATTTTAGCATGTAATAACATTTTAACCACAACCCTATTAATATTGATCTATTTTGTCTAGCAAGACTGTTTTAATCACATTTACGTATAGTGTAACTAATATCAATTACTACGACAAATGACTTATAGTTGAGTAGTTGAAGTAAAAATTCTATGAAATATATGCTTATAAGTGACTTATTTTAGTTTATGCAATCAGAGTTAGTTATTATGGTATTTTCATTTTTTAATTCAAACTAAAGAAGATCGAATCGGATTAAGATCCTATGATCAAAACAACGAGGCTTATGGTTGTGTGTTTCTATTTTATTTTTATTCACGTTTGTGTTTGTTGCCTTTTGTGTTAATCTTTTTTGAGTCCTTTCTATTTTCCGTCCTCCTGAAAACTTTTCTAGCGCCTTACTAGTTTTTGTGATTATAAAAATTATTAGTTGTTGAAAAAAGAAAAAGGTCATACGTTCATTTGGTTAAGATTAAGATCTTACGAAAGATCGTATATATTTTATATACTTAAGGAGATAGTGTACTAGATCATATAGTTTTTGTTTCTATACATGGTTTTTTGATCGTAAAATCAAAATCAGGATCTTAACAACCTTATTAAATATCACGAAGGACATGATAGGGACGTAACAAATGACCGGTGACATAAAAATGTAGGTAGTCCATGTGAGAATACAAGATGTTAAGACTATGGGGTGTGGGGCGTTTACCAAGCCACAACGCCGGCCAAATCAGCAAGATAACGCCCCACAACGCCCACTACCACACCGTCGGGGGCGTTGTGGGCAAATTTTGGGCCTTGGCGTGATGCAGACAACGCAGTGAAGGGCAACGGTCGAGTGTAGAGGAAGGGCTAACGGCTAGTTTTTTATAAAAACCTAAACAATTTTCTATAAAAACCTAACAATACCTTTCATTAAACACACACAAAAACCCCAAACAATCTCTCTTTCTCTCTCAATTTTTATAACAAAAACACACACAAAGTTTTATAAAATGTCAAGTTCGTCAAGTTCGGATGAAGATGCAATTGTAGCCGAAACGATTAGAGCCGTTGTTAGCTACGCATCACAACATATCGAAAGACCAATCACTAGAAGAAGAACCGTCATAGAACGTAACCGTGAAGAAGCTAACACACTACTAATGGAATCTTACTTTTCTCCGGGTTGCACCTACAACGACGAACAATTTACCCGTCGTTTTCGAATGAGGAGGGAGCTGTTTCTCAGGATATGCCACGATTTTGAAAACAATTTTGAGTATTTTAGGCAACGGCCAGATTGTAGAAGAAGGCCTGGGTTTACACCGATTCAGAAATGCACCTCCGCCATACGACAACTTGCTTTTGGCACTTGTAGTGACATGTGGGACGAGTATTTAAAAATGTCCGCAAGAATTTCACGTGACTCTCTTGCCTACTTTTGCGAAGGTAAATTTTTAACCTTTACATTTTTAATTAGTTTACTTTAAAACTTATTTGTACTTAAAATGTAATAATATCTGAAATAGGTGTGGTTTCTTTATACGGCAAGAGATATTTACGCCGTCCTAGTTGGAGCGACATACAGCAGATTACGATGGTTCATGATGAAAAACACAATTTTCCCGGTATGCTAGGCAGTTTGGATTGTAATATGTTTTTTAATCGTAATATGTTTTTTAATAAATTGTAGTGTGTGTTTGTTTTTTTTTAATAAAAATACAAGTTTTTAAATTTCATTTATATAAAAAAATTATAAATATACAACTTTTTAAAATTACACTCTCTTTCCTCTATCACTCCACATCATCACACAACCACACCACCCATTTCTATCACTCCACATCATCACACTCTCTTTCCTACAAATCACCTCTATCACTCCACATCATCACCAAAAACAATATACCACACCCCATAGTCTAAGAGTGTAAATATTATTAAGAGTGTAATTATTATTACCTTTGAGGGGCATCAATCCCTTCTCCAAAAGATATGGATACAGTTCGAAACATAACATCGAACCAGCTCCACTTGTCCAAAACAAAAACAGCGGCATATTGAAATCCTTGGCAGCAGCCTGAGTGAAGCCCATAAGCAAGTCGGAAACTATACAAGTCACCGGTGAATAAGAAGCACTCACTTTTGTAATGAGGCTTTTAAACGGGCCCAGACAGTTTTCTTCTAGGGACATTGCTAAAGATGGTAAATCTTGGGTGGCATCAAGGTTTTGTGGCGGTGGAAGGCCATCAGGAATGGTCTCGAAGCGGAAAGAAGGTAAGTCACGTACGGCACCAGGGCCACCGGATCTAAGGAGTCGGTTATGATTAAATTCGGTGTTAACGAAGGTGATATCAAAGCCTTTGGAATGGAGAACTTTGGCAAGTTTTAGCATTGGGTTAATGTGACCTTGCACGGGGCCTGGTATGCATAGTGCATGAGGCTTATTCGCTTGATTCGAACCCATGAAACCGAATTCACTAATCTTTTATAATTTGCTAAAGATTTGTAGATACATCAAATTACAAACCATAATGTTGATATATAAGGGCAAAGGGTAGGATTGGGCGGACGGCATCTATTTAAAGCAACATTGATTGATCAGAATACCTACAAATTTACTTATTGATATGGGGCCTCGAGGCCTGCCTACACAAGAAGAAAATATATCACTTTAATCATCTACTATAAAAACCTTACGTTATATATTAAGATACGAGTAAAATATTTTATGCATGTTCCAACTATCGGATGTGGTTCTTGATAAACCACACAAATGAAGTCACAAGGTCCGAGTGAAAGAAGTGTGCACTCATATACAAGAGGTACACTTCTGAATATCTAAAGAATATCATTATATGTTTTAAGGGCAAAATGTTTTCCGCTTCAATCAACCTAGTTGAGATGTAACTGTAAACTCTTTTGAGTCATGAAATAAGAAAGTTTTTGTAGTTTGTCTAGGGCCTAAATCGATCACACCGACCTGATATAACTATCTTAGATATTCGTGTGTTCTTTAGTTGCTTAATATATTTTGTATTCGTTGTAGGGGTGAGCAAAAGTACCGAAATACCGGAACCGGATTGGTACCAAACCAGTGTTGGGATATCAACCGAATACAAGCAGTACGGTATTCGGTACCATATTTTCCAAAAATTCGGTATTCAATACCAATTGGTACCGGTATTTTATCTATTTTTTCGGTATTTTGTATACTACCATACATAAGATTATTTTTTGTTATTATGCAAATTAACAAACATGTTAATCAGAATTGTAAAAAGTTGCGATTATTATCTTTCTTTTATTTAATTTATGAGTACAGACTGTTGTAGCTTTTACTCTCTCTGACATAAGATTGAAGAATAGGTAAAACAAAATAATAAAATACAAGCTATTCCACACATAATTAAAAGCTACATCTATTTACAACCAATTTTTCTTTTTCTCTTTTATCTTAAAATCATATCATTCACCTGTCATATTTATCTTCAATCATTTCCATTCTCTTTGAATTTGGAAATATATCAATTATTTCAAATACTAAAAAGTCTATTATATTATAATTATAATTATAAGAGTTAATTATATAAAACATTTTTAAGGTTTATTTTAAATTATGAATTTTATCTCTAAATTTAAAAAGTTACATAAATTATTCACTTTTAGAAACTAATTACCTTTTTTATCCCTAAAATTTGCTTCAATTACGAATTTTGTCCCTAAGGTTTGTCCTCAATTACGGATATGCTCCCTACGATTTGTCCCAGTTACGGGTGCAAATTAGAAATTAGGTACGAAAACCGTAATTGATTCCTAAACTTGAACAATTTATACAACTTTTTAAACTTATGAAGGAAATTTATAATTTTAGATAAGCCATAGAGACCATTTATGTTATGAACTCTAATTATTATTATTATTATAATTATAAGAATATTCACTTATTGAAGTTCTTTTTAATTGTTCACAAGAAGGAAGAATATTGAGTGTAGTTGGTTGCATGCTAATCAAGCGAACATGCAAAACGATTGGGTGGTGTACGATATTGGGAAAGGAGCTTGGTTTATGTATGCGACACAACATTGTTTCAAGCCCTTTTCATGCAATATTTTTAATATTTCCTAATACTATTTAATGACCATCTAATTCGGCTACGAAAGAACATGGAATTAAGGAAAAACCATGTTCTTAAACAAAGTTATCGATAAAAAAAATCCGCCATTTAAAGAGAATAAAACTTTAAAATCGGAACAAAGCGGGTTGTGAGTTTAAATTAACAGATTATAATAGAGTCTGGAAGTATAAAAGTTAGTTTTCTAAAGTTTAGTTATTTTTCATTTCTGAAAATTTAACCTTTGAAATTTTTTGAAAACGAGTTTAGTTATTTTCCATTTCTGAAATGGAAAATATATAGTTAGAAAACTATAAAACTTAGTTTTCTAAAGTTTAATTATGAATTAAAAAATACACTTTTCTGTTTTCATTAAAAAATTATTTTGGAAAAATCACATTTGAAAAAGTTTTCTGTTCTCTATGTTTTCTTTGAAATTTTTTCTAAATTTTTTTCTAGAAAAACACTCATACTTTTCTACAACTAAACGGACAAAAAAAAACTTGTTTCGGAAAAGGTTATCCAAATTCAAATTCGATTCGAATTTCGGTTTTTTCAAGTAGGATTCGAATATTGAACACCCATTTCATAATAACATCATGAATCACACCTGAAAATCAAGTATCACTACTTGAAAGCCAACTAGAACAGAATAAAACGAATGCATATATATAACTTAAATGAACTGTCAATTATTTTGTAGATTTCTGCATGAGATGAATTATTCTCTCCAAATTAGCCATAGTTGAACCAGAAGGATAGTTGCATGCCTCTTTAGCCTTGTTCTTTAAATTAATGACATTCTTTCTCATCTCAATCCCTTTTTCTCCATTCATTAACTCGATCACTAGCTTCGAAACTTCATCACGCTCTACATTATTGTCAATCTCCATGGCAACACCCCACTTGTTACAACTCATCCAACAATTTGGTTGTTGGTCACCAATAAAGGGACAACAAATCATTGGCACTCCGCTAGAAATGCTTTCACTTGCCGAATTCCATCCACTATGCGTTAAAAAACCTCCTATTGACGGGTGATTTAGTACTTGTTCTTGGTTGCACCAACTAATCAATAAACCTCTATCACTTATCTCTTCCAACAACTGTGGAGGAAGCACAAAAGACTCGCCAATCACGAGGTCAGGACGTATTATCCATAAGAATGAATAATTGCTCATTGCTAGTCCCCAACCAAACTCAACTAGTTGTTGAGCTGTAATCGTCACGATGCTACCAAAATTCACATAAATAACAGATAATGGTGCTTTGGAGTCTAGCCATGTAAAACATTCCGACTCTTCTTTCAAGAGGTTTGATTTGATGGATGTTGTTTCGTCTACAAGTTTGTTCTCTAGTAAATGTAGAGGGCCAATCCCATAGCAAGGAGGCAATTTTGATGAGATCGCGTTCAAAATTTCACCGTCTAGCTCATCAAAAGTGTTGAAAAAGATGGCAGAAGCTGTTTTCGCTCTCTGTATTTGTGTAATAATAAATTGAACCATAAAATCATCACCTGGGTTTGTATATCTTATGAAAGTAGGGATATCCTTGAGACGGAGGCCAGACATGGTAGGTATACAATCCACAACTGTATCCAAATAACCATTTACTAGAAAACTTGGATCTGTGTATAAAAGATTAAAAAGAAGAATTAAATAAGTATATGTAGTTATCAACCGAAGGATATCTTTAAGAACGACACCCAATGGATTCGCGGATCTTAGGGTTATTATGAGACATCAAGAAAGATACAAATCTTTATTGTTAAGGTTATAACTGCATAATTATCAAATTAAGATTTCTAATCACTACATAAGGTTTGTATTTATTAAAGGGTTTTTCTAACTTGTGTCATATGACACATTTTAACAATCATTTATTAATATTAAAAGTACCGTATTATTTTGTTCTTGGTTTCTTAACTTTGATACTTTTAATGGTATTTTTAATATTAATAAATGATTGTTAACATGTGTTCTACGACACAAGTGAGAAAAACCCTTTATTAAATACCTGTTTAAAAATTATAATAACCTTAACCTTAGCTCTACCATATTCGAATTCGCGAGGTTTATGGTTTACAAAAGCATTAAGAATATATCTATACTCTAGCAAAAAAACAAGTTAGTTTTAGGATTACCTTTAAGTGGCATCAAACCCTTCTCCAAAAGATAAGGATATTGTTCGAAACATAACAATGAACCAGCTCCACTCGTCCATAACAGATACACCGGGATATTGAAATCCTTAGCAGCAGCGTGGGTGAAGCCCATAAGTAAGTCAGCGACTATGCATGTCACAGGCGAATAAGAAGCACTCACTTTGGTGATAAGGCTTTTGAACGGATCCAAACAGTTTTCTAAGGTCCTTGCTAGAGATAGGGTATCTTGGGTGGCATCAAGGTTTTGTGGAGGTGGAAGGCCGTCAGAAATGGATTCGAAACGGAAAGAAGGTAAGCCACGTAGAGACTCGGATCCCTGAGATTTGAGGAGGCGTTGATTGTTAAATTCAGTGTTGACAAAGGTGATATCGAAGCCTTTCGAATGGAGGATTTTGGCAAGTTTTAGCATTGGGTTAATGTGACCTTGTACAGGGGCTGGTATGCATACTGCATGAGGCTTCTTATCTTGTTTTGAATCCATGAAACCGTTTTACTTTCTTTTCTTCTCTAAGATTCATATATAAGGGATCAAAATTTATTTGTTGTCTTGTTGATATGGTCCATAATGGCGTGCTACTTTAAAGTTATGTTTAAAAGAGCAACGCATGGAAATCATTTTGTCTTAATATATCATACTCTATTCAGATGTTTGTAATGGGATTGGAACTCATTCACACTAGCAAATTGTCAGACCACTATGACACTACTATGAATTTGCGCATTTGTCACTCCGAACTATTATATTGTGTTTTTAATAGTTTTCTTTTTCTTTTCATATCACCTTTTTATAAACCTCAACTTCTATAAACTTTACATTTATACTTCTATAAACTTGTTTAAGTTTCCTATACATTGTGTTATTAAAGTAGTGGTGGATCCCACATATTTTTTTATAAAATAATAGATGTTTATATTATTACATGCCACATCACCTCCATATCATTATAAACTACTTTAATGGATATGCATTACGGATACACTTAGGCTAAATGGATTAAGGTCTCAAACTCACCTCTAACTCACCATGTCACGTCAGCTTTCTCTCTCTAGAAAACAAGCTCACCTTACTCAGGAAATAAGACTCACTGTGGCCACTTTTAACCCAAACTCATCCCCAACTCACCTTACCTTTTCATTTAAATACTATTGTTTATAAACTAAAAAAATAAATATTTTCGTAAACGTACGAAAAAAAATTGTTTATGGTAAACCTGATAATTGGAGGTCGATAATCGGGTACGTGTTTATGGTAAAGGGATGTGTGGTGAGCTAGAAAGCAACACTCGAGCGCATGGTGACTTTATCTACTACATAGGCGGAGTATGTGGCTCTTGCGAAAGCGGTAAAGGAATGAATATGGTTTAAAGGGTTACTAATTGAGTTGGGAGTAAACATAAGATCAGTAGTAGTGAATTGTGATAATCAATGTGCAATTCAACTCTCGAAGAATCAAGTGTTTCATGAGAGGACAAAGCATATCAACGAAAAAAGTTGCCCTTCATCAGGGAGATCGTGGAATCTAAGGAGATAGTAGTGGTCAAAGTTAGTACAAAAGAAAATGTTGTTGATGCGTCCACAAAGGTGGTCCCAGGTTCGAAGTTCAAGCATCGTTTAAAGATGCTTAGTATCGTAGTCATCTAATTCAGAGATTAAGGTGGAAATTGGTACCCGACCCGTTGCCTATGTCGGTTTATTTAATCTCCTAATTAGATTATAATTAGTTTTTTCCTTTTTATGTTTATTTACGTGTCCTAATTGTAATAAAGCTGTGAAGTGTAACAATGGCGACATTGGGGAAGAAAGGAAACTATGAAAGATTAACCGAATTCATTTTGTTAATCAAAAAAACCAAGTTTGTTACTGTTATAAAGAGGGAAATAACAGAATACAAAATATTTACAATCTACACCCTGAACTATCTCATGTTTACATTTCAACCTACACTATTCTTTATACTCCCCTGCAAGTTGAGAGTGATGGAATGAAGAAACTCCCAACTTGGACAAAAGAGTATGATGTTGATTAACAGGAAGAATTTTGGTAAAGACATCTGCCAGTTGTTTTGAAGTGTGAAGATATGTTGGTTTGACAGTCCCATCTTTGACTTGATCTCTTACATAATGACAATCCACTTCAATGTGTTTGGTTCTAGCATGGAAAACAGGATTAGCAGCTATATGTATAGCTGCTTGATTGTCACAGTGTAAAGTTATAGGATGCAAATCTTTGAGACCAAGATCTTTTAATAAACTGAGTAACCAAGTAACTTCACAACATGTAACAGCCATTGCTCTGTATTCAGCTTCAGCTGAACTTCTGGATACCACACCTTGTTTCTTTGATTTCCAGGAAATAGGAGAGTCACCCAAGAGAATACAATAACCAGTAGTTGATCTCCTGGTCATAGGACAACTTGCCCAATCTGAATCACAATATGCAGTCAACTGCACTTTTGATTTGTGAGCTAATAAAATCCCTTGTCCTGGAGAATTTAAAAGATATCTCAGAAGATGTTTTACAGCCTGCATATGTACAGAAGTTGGTGTTTGCATGAATTGACTCAATAGCTGCACTGTATAACAAATGTCAGGCCTAGTGATAGTAAGGTAGATTAGTTTGCCAATGTATCTTCTATAGACCTCTGGATCATGCAATGGAGTCCCCATATCAGCTTGTAGTTTCAAATTAGGATCCATGGGAAGCTTGTAAGGTTTACTTGACATGACCCCTGCTTCTTTTAACAACTCCAGAGTATACTTTTTCTGAGAAACAAACAATCCTGAATTTGCTTTAGTAACCTCTAAACCCAGAAAATAGTGCAATGCTCCAAGATCCTTCATATGGAAAGTAGAATTGAGTTGATTCTTCAATTGTTGAATCTGAGCAGAATCATTTCCTGTGATCATAAGATCATCTACATATACCAAAATAGCAGTAAATGTCTCACCTTCCTTCTTTGTAAACAATGAATAGTCTGCCTTGGATTGTTGGAAACCAAATGAAGTAAGTGCAGAAGACAATTTAGAAAACCATTGTCTTGGAGCTTGCTTCAAACCATACAAGGATTTCTGTAATCTGCAAACTTGAGTAGACCCAGACTTAACATTCTGCACTGGCTCCCCTGTTCCAACATATCCCAAAGGTATTTGCATATAAACTTCCTCCATTAAATCTCCATGTAAAAAGGCATTTGACACATCCATTTGACATATGTCCCATCCTTGCATAGCAGCAACTGCCAACAATGATCTGACAGTGACCATTTTGGCAACTGGAGCAAAGGTCTCGTCATAGTCTTCACCCTTTCTTTGTCTATTCCCTTGAATTACCAGCCTAGCCTTCTTCCTTTCTACTGAACCATCAGCTTTCAACTTAGTCTTGTATAGCCAGTGACAAGAAATAGCCTTCTTATTAGGTGGTAGAGGAGTAATATCCCATGTACCATTTTCCTCCAAAGCCCTCAGTTCTTTATTCATGGCTTCACACCACTGTGGATCATTTATTGCCTCTTTAAAACTCTTAGGATCACTGTGAGCTTCAAGAACACTTAGAAAACATTGAAACTGAGACGACAATACAGGAGAAGTGACTTGAAAAGCCATTGGTTTAATGGTTGGAGCTTCAAAATCTTTTGCCCAAACTGGAGGTTTAGATGTTCTTGTAGACTTCCTGAGAGGTTCAGAAGGAAGAGCAGAAGAACTTGGAATATCATTGTTAACAGATGATTCAACCACAGGCTCTTGATTGATAGAGTGCTCAGGTGGCAGTGGTTGTATAACAGGATCATCATAGACAGGAAGGCAATTTGGCATAGAAACAGGAACAGGGTTGAGAAATTTAGAGGGATTAGACTCAGCAAAAGGGAAAACCTGTTCATGAAACTGAACATCTCTACTTACAAAATTGCAGTGAGTAAGTAAATTGTACAGCTTGTATCCCTTTTGATGTACAGGATATCCTATAAAGACACATGGAACACCTCTGGGAGCAAACTTATCAGAAACTCTTGAAGGATTAGTAGCCATAGCAAGACATCCAAAGACTCTCAAATTAGAATAATCAGGTTCTTTGTGGAGAAGCATTTCATAGGGGGTTCTGTACTGAAGAATGGGAGAAGGAAACCTATTTATAAGATATGTGGCAGTAGTCACACAGTCTCCCCAAAATCTTAAAGGCAAATTTGACTGAAACCTTAAAGCTCTAGCAATTTCCAAAATATGCCTATGTTTTCTTTCAACCCTTCCATTCTGTTGAGGCCTATCAACACAGCTAGTTTGATGCTCAATACCTTGACTAGATAGAAATGCAGCACAAGGACCTCGAACAAATTCAAGAGCATTATCTGATCTTACACACTTTACTTTTGTATCAAACTGTCTTTCAACAAACTTTAGAAAAGGTTTTAAGACAGCAAAGGCATCAGATTTATGAACCATCAAATATGTCCATGTAGCTCTACTATAGTCATCCACAATTGTTAAAAAATACTTATGTTTCCCATTTGTAACTACCTTATAAGGACCCCAAGTATCTATATGAATCAAGCCAAAAGCATGAGAATTATGAGAATCACTTACAGAGTAAGGTAGCTTTGTTTGTTTTGCCATTGGACAAGTAATACAAACGGCTTCATTAGAATCTTTAACAGATACATCAGGATGTTTAATATGTTTCATTCTAGAAACAGACAGATGTCCTAGTCTATGATGCCACAGACTAAACTTATTAGGAGAAACAGAATTACTATAAACTCCTGCTGAACAAGAAAACAAACCATCATTAACATGAGTCTTCAGCATATGACTAAGTCTTTCATCCAAAGAATCCACAGCAACATTGAGTAAGTGATACAGTCCTGCCACTTTCTTACCCAGACCCAGAACCTGCTTTGTTGTCAAGTCCTGAAGTATACAGAAGTTTGGAAAGAAAATAGCTATACAGTTACTATCCATAGTCAACTTGGGTATAGACAGCAGACTAAATTTGAATGATGGAACACAAAGCACATCTTTAAGGACTATTCCATTATTCAGATTGACTTGTCCTGTTTGAGTAATAACAGAGGATTGGCCATTTGGTAAAGTGATCTCAGGCATGTTTTGAAGAATTTTAGCATTTAGCATAGATTTTGAATGAGGTGTCATATGATCAGTTGCACCTGTGTCTAAAATCCAATAATATAGAGCACTATTACTATTGGCAGCTGCACTAAGACAAAGCATACCTGCAACAAACTCAAGCTCATCATCAGTGCTATCCATACCAGCTGCTCCATTATTCTTCATATCATTCATTACACTCCTCATCAAGGTTTCAAATTGCTCAGGTGTGAATGTGAAATTGCTTGACCCACTACTGACATTAGCTGCACTAGTTACACTAGTTACATTGGCTGCAGTCTTCTTGTAATTGTTTCCTGAACCATTTCCAAAACTCTTTGCCCTTGATTGAGTCTGCCTATTCTGTGACTGAGATTGCTTATACTTGTGATGCCAAACTGGATAACCCACCTTTTCCCAGCATTTCTCAGGTGGATGCCACTTAAATCCACAGATAGAGCATTTTCCTTTAGTCTCTTGCTTACTAAACAAAGCAGTAGATTCAACATTTAAAACACCAGTCTGAAACACATCTTTCTGTGACTCTTCTTGTTGAATTACAGCACAAGCATTCTCTACACTAGGAAGAGGATTCATCAACAACAATTGACTTCTCTGAGCACTATAAACCTCATCTAATCCATTCAGAAACTGAAACAACCTCTGTTCTTCCTTTTGTTTCTCAACAGCATTTAGAAACACAGAAATTTCAGGTGTGATAGTACTTAGTTTAGGCAAAACAGTAATGGAATCCAATTCTTCCCAAACACACTTCAACCTAGTGTAATATTCACTCACTGAACTATTTGTTTGTTGCACTTCAAAACACTCTTTACTCAGCTTGTATTTTCTAGAACCATTACTTAGAGAGAATCTAGTTTCTAGCTGATTCCAAATCTCACATGCAGTACCAATGAACATAATTGACTTTGCAATTGAATCAGAAACTGAGTTCATAATCCAACTAATCACAAGGTTGTTACAAGTCTCCCACATTTCTACATTCACAGCATTTGTATTAGCTGGTCTAGTAACAGTACCTTTAACAAAGCCCAATTTTCTCTTGGTAGACAAACCAATCTCCATTGATCGACGCCATGGACGATAGTTTTGTGCTCCAATTAACTTTTCTTGAACCGGTAATGAACCTGGACCATCAGATGGATGAACATACAACGGACTACTAGCATCCATTTTTGCAACAGCGGAAGCAACTCAACAATTTTAACAGAAATAACGAATTTTCCCCAAATCTTAACCTAATTCACAAATTGTGAAGTTTCAACACAATAAAATCAATTGCATACAATTGAAGATCTTCAGAGTAAAAAATGATTCAATCAATCGATCAAACACTCGATTGTAATCAGAATCAAATTCACAACAATCTTCACAATTGATCTTACAAACACAATAATCACAACTGATTAGCACGGAAACACAATTATCACAACAAAATTAGGTTATCAAAGCCATTGTAGCTCTGATACCATGTGAAGTGTAACAATGGCGACATTGGGGAAGAAAGGAAACTATGAAAGATTAACCGAATTCATTTTGTTAATCAAAAAAACCAAGTTTGTTACTGTTATAAAGAGGAAAATAACAGAATACAAAATATTTACAATCTACACCCTGAACTATCTCATGTTTACATTTCAACCTACACTATTCTTTATAAAAGCTAATATCCTAAACTTGAGGACCAAGTTTGTTGGTTTCCTAGTTGATGTCGAATTGGGGATTAAGCCCAATTCGACTTGGATTATTATGGATTTCCACTCACCTATATAAAAGGTGAGAGGGGTGGTATTAAGATTCGTACCTTTTTTTTTCGTCTCCTTTTCCTGTTAATCGAAAAGCAAATTAATATTCGACACTAACCTGTTGATTTTTGTTTTTCGTTTTCTTCTTTTTCAAGTTTTTTCATTCCGCGAGTTTTCTTCTAGTTTTTGGAGAGTTCCGATTCTTCCAACAAAACCCATATGTAACTCCTCCTCTATCTTAATAAGGCTTCCAAACATCATTTAACCTACTAACGTTTGCTTAGAAGAAACAACAATATCATGTCGCATGCTACTTAAAGTACATTACTTACTATATTATTTTTTTTGAACAAAACTTATTATTTTAATTAAATCTACTTGGTATTAATATGGAAATTTCATTTCGTTAATGTTCATTTATGATATATATTTTAAAAAAAAAAAAGTAAAATAAAGTAGATGGATCATGGATGGGTTGCACACATAAATGATAAAACAGGTCCTTTTGATTATTTGTTTCTTTGTCCATAAAATCTTATTACAATGAGTAGAAGGTAGTTTCATATCCATTAATTTAACATACATAATAAATGGAAAACAAAGTCAAGTAGAATATGATAAGCACACATACATTAAACATAGATTACAAATCATTTGAGAGATGTTTTCATCAACTGAATCAATTTCTCTAAATTAGCAATGGATGAACCCAAAGGAGTGGCACATGCCTCGTCAACCTTGTTCTTCCAGTCGATGACATTCTTCCGCATCTCCGTCCCTTTTTCTCCATTCATCATCTCGATGACTAGCTTCGAAACTTCATCACTCTTTACATCATTGTCAATCTCCATGGCAACACCCCACTTGTTGCAACTCATCCAACAATTTGGTTGTTGGTCAGCGAAGAAAGGCCAACAAATCATTGGTACTCCATTAGAAATACTTTCTATAGTCGAATTCCATCCACTATGAGTTAAAAACCCTCCTATGGACGGGTGACTAAGAACTTCTTCTTGGGGGCACCATCCAACCAACAACCCTCTATCCCTTGTTTCCGCTACAAACTCGGGTGGAAGAACAGCAGCGTCACCGATCACAAGGTCTGGCCTTATTATCCACAAGAATGAATAATTGCTCTTTGCTAGTCCCCAACAAAATTCAACTAGTTGTTGTGGTGTCATAACCGCAATACTTCCAAAATTAACATAAACAACTGATAATGGTGCTTTAGAGTCTAGCCATTTTAAACATTCGGATTCTTCCTTCCAGAGATTTGATTTGATGGATGCAAGAGATTTATCAACAATACTTTTCTCAAGTAAATGTAAAGGACCAATCCCGTAGCAAGGAGGATACATTGAGGAGATGGTATCTAAAACGTCATGATCTAGTTCATCAAAAGTGTTGAAAATGATTGCAGAAGCTTTTTTCGCTCTTTCTAATTGTGAACGAAAGAATTCAACCATGTACTCTTCCCCGGGATAAAGCATTCTAATGAAAGGAGGGAAATCTTTTAGACGTATACCAGACATGCTAGGTATATAATCTATAACTGAATCCAAATAACCATTTGCCAAAAAACTTGTATCTGTAAATAAAACAATTCAAAATATTAACTATAAAAATTAGCAAACTGCCCTAATTCCAAATAAAGTATTATGATGAACTTGGACTACAAATCCACTCTATCCAGTTAAGTTTTACAAAATTACATCCACCATTAATCCAAATAAACGAAACTAGTTTGATCTCTTCTCTAAGGGTATCTCTTCTCGGCCTTTTCTATTTTCATAATATATGGCTATATGCTTCCAGAAGTATTATGTGGAACCTGGATGGTTATTAACGTTTTTGTTTTTGATTATGTTGATAAAGACAAAGCTATAAAACGGATTTACTGAATTCAATGAGTGCTTATAGAGAAACAAAAGAGAATGTTAAATGCCAAACGAGACCGGTGTTTGGTTTGCAAAAGGAAATGAGAATGTATATGAGTATAGAGAATAGGTTTGTAAACCCACATTCTCAAGTAGATTTGGTATGCCTACAATTGCGGGTTTTCATTCTCATTTATGAAAACAAAACTCATTAAGCAAACAAGTATAATGAAGAATGAAAGTTATTCTTTCATTCTCGTACCATCAAACAAAACGACAATAGAGATCTAAACTAGAAAGTAAAAAAAAAAAAAGACGAGCTTCTATTAAGCTAAAACCTGGAAGGGTGTAACATGAAGATCGAGTTTGATCGTTGAATGAACTGTAAGTGGTGCACCTCGTTAAAGTTTTACATTGGATGTCATGTGGTCTCACGACAATTAGATGGAGCGCGCTAGAGGGTGTGCTCGTCACCTTGTTTCTTCATTTATAAATTGGTTTTTCTAATTCAATGATATTTCTTTATTTTATTTTTAAATCTGTACCCATTTAAAAACATATACAAGATGTTTATATTAATAAACGCGGAAAATATAAATTAATCATGAAGATTAAAAGTGTGTAGTTAAATTTGCCCCATTCTATTTCAACATACATGTGTACATTTACCTCTACACTTTTAAGTCTATAGTGTTTAAATATGAAACAGTTCAAGCATTTTTTAAATGTTTATAAATTTACAAAAGAAATTATACACCTTTTCAAAAAGTGAATAATATATTGACATCTTTTTTGTAGATGCAACTGGTTTCTTTCGAACTTCACGCGCCACAGTTTGGTCTTGTGAACCTATTGTATTTCGTGCGGTTCATGGCTTTCGTACTTCTATCAGGATCAATATATGGCTGATGTTTGGTGTGTCGATAGTTATAGATTGTTTTCTTTTTAATGTTAAGTCTCAATGTTTCCATTTAATGGGGGGGGGGGGGGGGGGGGGTGTGGGGGGGGGGGGGGGGGGGTGTCACTTGTTTGTCGTGATTGTGAGGATATGGGTCATGGCATGGGATTCTTTGTCAATAAATTTTTAGTCTGGACTCTTCTATTTTGTGTGTTGAGTTGTGAAAATCTCATCCCATGTGATGTGATCCTCCCATGCAAGTGGGGTTGATATTATTAGATAATAAGTTCAAATTTGGTATGTGGTTTGAGTTTATGGGTTTCTCTATATATTAAGTATCAATAATAATAATAACGGGTTTCATCAAATTTATTATGGTATCAGAGCAGTTCTAGACCTAGTTTTTATGCCACCATTTAAACCCTAATTGGCGTGGAGATGAGCCGCCTATCTTGCCTAGGTTTCAAACCCTAAAAAAAAAAAACTCCTTTTTATTTGTTTCTCTTCTACAGCCGCCTAAACCCGGTTAAATTAACATTTTAGTTTCTTCTATAGCCGCCTAAAGCCGAAAATTCGCTTTTTCTTTTCTTATACAGCCGGCTAAAATCATGAGCAAGTCAAATATGAAGTTCAAAGTTATCAAGAATCAAGACAACAACAAAAAAAAAAAAAAAAAAAAAAAAAAAAAAAAAAATTAAACGTATTTTTATGAAGACGGATGTGTCAAAGTCAGATCCTAAATGTGCAACAGATCTGCCAAAGCCGGATCTCAAGCTCCTACTGTCTTTGTTTATTTTACTTTTATTTCTTTATCTTTATTTTAATAGTTAGAGTTTGTTATCCAATTCGAGTTTTCGCGATTTTACCGCTCGAACTGCCGGAGAGTATTAGATAATAAGATCAAACCTGGTATGTAAGTTTGGGTCCATTAGAATTTATGAAAATTACGTTAAGATTGTAATCTCTATTAGATATGTTGTTTTATAATTATTTAGAAGTTGAAAATAATTTAGAATTAGGTACATCACAAAATTCCTAAAAAGTCGTGAAATAATATGATAATCGAAAAAGAGATTCTTTAAGACTATGGGGTGTGGGGCGTTTACCAAGCCACAACGCCGGCCAAATCAGCAAGATAACGCCCCACAACGCCCACTACCACACCGTCGGGGGCGTTGTGGGCAAATTTTGGGCCTTGGCGTGATGCAGACAACGCAGTGAAGGGCAACGGTCGAGTGTAGAGGAAGGGCTAACGGCTAGTTTTTTATAAAAACCTAAACAATTTTCTATAAAAACCTAACAATACCATTCATTAAACACACACAAAAACCCCAAACAATCTCTCTTTCTCTCTCAATTTTTATAACAAAAACACACACAAAGTTTTATAAAATGTCAAGTTCGTCAAGTTCGGATGAAGATGCAATTGTAGCCGAAACGATTAGAGCCGTTGTTAGCTACGCATCACAACATATCGAAAGACCAATCACTAGAAGAAGAACCGTCATAGAACGTAACCGTGAAGAAGCTAACACACTACTAATGGAATCTTACTTTTCTCCGGGTTGCACCTACAACGACGAACAATTTACCCGTCGTTTTCGAATGAGGAGGGAGCTGTTTCTCAGGATATGCCACGATTTTGAAAACAATTTTGAGTATTTTAGGCAACGGCCAGATTGTAGAGGAAGGCCTGGGTTTACACCGATTCAGAAATGCACCTCCGCCATACGACAACTTGCTTTTGGCACTTGTAGTGACATGTGGGACGAGTATTTAAAAATGTCCGCAAGAATTTCACGTGACTCTCTTGCCTACTTTTGCGAAGGTAAATTTTTAACCTTTACATTTTTAATTAGTTTACTTTAAAACTTATTTGTACTTAAAATGTAATAATATCTGAAATAGGTGTGGTTTCTTTATACGGCAAGAGATATTTACGCCGTCCTAGTTGGAGCGACATACAGCAGATTACGATGGTTCATGATGAAAAACACAATTTTCCCGGTATGCTAGGCAGTTTGGATTGTAATATGTTTTTTAATCGTAATATGTTTTTTAATAAATTGTAGTGTGTGTTTGTTTTTTTTTAATAAAAATACAAGTTTTTAAATTTTATTTATATAAAAAAATTATAAATATACAACTTTTTAAAATTACACTCTCTTTCCTCTATCATTCCACATCATCACACAACCACACCACCCATTTCTATCACTCCACATCATCACACTCTTTTTCCTACAAATCACACTCTTTTTCCTACAAATCACCTCTATCACTCCACATCATCACCAAAAACAATATACCACACCCCATAGTCTAAGATAACAATTTTTAAATGTTTAAAATGTTTATTTACAAAATTGTTTAAAATACCAAAATATTAAACAGTTTTTAGACTATTAATATGTGAGTTGAGTGAACAATCGAAAGATTATAAATTCAAATCTTCGAACAAAAACATAAATTATTGTATTATTTATTGAATATATATTGTTAATAAAACAGTTAAAATATAAAAGTGTAATTATATTCCAAATCAACTAACTGTACTTCATGTGAAAATTTGAACACATGCTTCGCCTTTGTGCCGACAAGGGTTCCACCAACCACCGATCCGATTTGATTTGATTTGGATTTAGTTAATATACATTGTTGTAAATCTCCAAAGAGAAAGAAAAAAAAAGAACTTTTAAGAAAGAAAAAATACCCAGCTTAAAATGACTATAGTATCCCAAAATACTATTCACTGTTAAACTTTTTCGATAATTAAGTATAACTAGAATTTATATGCCCGTACTCCATTTCGGGGAGAAAGTTACTAATTTATTCAAGTTTCATTTTATAGCCTTGATATTATTTTTATTATTTTTCTAATATTTCTTATGTCATTTTTGATATTAAAAAAGTTTGAGACTTATTTGTTATTGAAGATCGTTTACATTATATAAATTATAAAAGATAACTAAAGTATAATATAGGAAAAGACCATTATACCCCTTAAACATTATTCACTAGCTTTCTTGTTTGATAGATGAGTATATAAGATAATGATAATGGTAATGACAATGATAGTGATATAGATAATAACAATAATAATGACAATTAATGAAATGATAATTCAATCAAACAACTAAGGACTTAATTTCGTTATCAACGGCCTGTAGCTTAATAGATCTGAGGTTCAAACCTTATTATCTTTTACCAACTTGAATTCATAATCTCTAGATTGATATATTATCTCACATATCGTCAAGCTAATCTACGTATCGTCATATTTATTTAATAGATATCTTGCATAAACGTTGTTTTTGGTATCTAAAATGAAAGATTTCTTGTGAAAAAATCTAGAATATGATAAGAACGTATAGTATTACCTTTGAGTGGCATAGAACCATTTTCCAAGAGCTTTGGATATTGATCATAACATATTAAAGAACCAGGGCCACTAGTCCAGAGGAGTATCCTCGGGATATTGAATTCTGCAGCGGCAGCATCGGTGAAGCCCATAAGCACATCAGCCAGTATGCAAGTCACCGGTGCATAAGAAGCATCGACTTTGGTTAGGAGACTTTTAAATGGTTCCGAACAAGTTTCATCAAGAGACTTGGCTAGGGTTGGGATGTCTTGGGAAACATCCTTGTTTTTGGGTGGTGGCAAACCATCGGGAATGGTTTCATAACGGAAGGTAGGGAGACCAAGTAGAGCATCCGAGCCTTGAGACCGAGTGAGGCGGTCGTGGTTGAACTCGGTGTTGACGAAGGTAATTTCGAAGCCTTTGGAATGGAGGATTTTGGCAAGTTTTAGCATTGGGGTTATGTGGCCTTGTAGTGGGACTGGTATGCACAATACATGTGGTTTATTTTCTTGTTTAGAACCCATGGAAACTTTTTCTTTCACTCTCTCTCACACCAAGATGTTTATTATGGTTTTATAGGCTACTTACTTGCACCCGCCACTGTTGGAGCATTATTGTCTGTATTTGTATTCATTAGAACGTGTCGTAGAGTTAGTATGTAATTAGATCGAGTTGTAAAGTCCAAACGCATTTACGAACAAGTTACGTTCGAGTGAAAGAGTTACACTCACGTAACTCATGAGTTACGTGCACGTAACTAGTGAGTTACGTGCACGTAAGTCTCCTCCAAGAGTTACGTGAGCGTAACTCTTCTAGGGTTTCGGGCCAGTATAAATAGCAGCCTCGAAATCATAAATGCGTGTGGTTGAACCTTGTCAGAGCAGTCACATCAGAGAAGAGTTACGTGAGCTAAGTTTAGTGCACGTAATTGTGAGTTCTTGAGTGTTAAAGTCTTGTAATCGAAGTGTTTAGGTTCTATTCGTGTTTGTAAACATTCACGTAAGCTTAATAGAATCAATCCTTTGATTATATCTCTTGTTCTTCACCGTTTTCATACACATACTAGTTATTCCGCAATTAGTTTGTTGTAGGATTCAAAGGAGGTCCGAGATTAGGCGACCAACAGCCACTAAAATATTTTCGGGTTTTCAGATAAAAGACTTTGCATCGGTCGGTCAATTTATATTTGAATAAAAAAGACTCGCACTCTTCTATAACCTATAATCTATTTACGGAAAATCTAATCCATTTACTAATTCAGATATATATAATTTGAGGGTAATTATTTTAGCTTAATTACTGTTGGGTAATACTAATTTGTTTTGAAGTCAATTTTTTGATATCAATATGATCAAGAGTTAAAAAATTGTATTTGATAATATGGACCGATCATGTGCAAGATACTAGTTGACTAATTGGGTGCAACAAAACAAGATTTATAAAAAGGCTAAATTTATTAAATACATTTAGATTAATTTCATTTTTCTAGAATTAAAGCAATTAATTCAGAACCACATGAACATGATGAACATACAAATGATTAGTATTCACACATGAATGTACACACTTATAAAGAATAATCTTACTTAACTTACGACAGAAAATATTCAAATAAAACTTAAATCCGAGACTTCTCTTTCGTTAGAAAAATCTTTTACATCCGTAAAAAACCTAGATGGCTAAATTTCAAGCGAATATTCGAATCATAGTCTGAGTAGGAACCTTTTTATTAAAAACCGACACGACTCATACGGATCGACTCGTGACTCGTACGAGTTTTACAACTATAGTTGATTTACTTCTTTTTAAATTTATAAATTATAAACATGTACAATTTTTCAAATTACTATTATAATTCTAATTCTAATTATATTATAATTACAAATACTATCAATTTTCAAAATATTTTGGCCAGAGAATAGTGATTTTAAAGGTATTATTGTCTTTTTAACTTTTAGACTATGCGGAGTGGTAAGTGATTTGGAGTGATGATTTGGAGTGATAGAGGTGATTTGTAGGAAAGAGAGTGTGATTTGTAGGATAGAGAGTGTGATGATATGGAGTGATAAAAATGGGTGGAGTGGTTGTGTGTAAGTGATGATGATGTGGAGTGATAGAGAAAAGAGAGTGTGATTTTAAAAAGTTGTATATTTATTATTTTTTTATATAAATGAAATTTAAAAAGTTGTATTTTTATTAAAAAAAAAAACACACACACACACTACAATTTATTAAAAAACATATTACGATTAAACTAAAATACGTTAAAAAAATACAATTTAAAAAAAAAAAAACACTTCAATCTTCAGCGTTGTTTTCTCGGGGGCGGTAATACCAGAGATGTTCGATCAAATCGGCTAACAGACTGTGATGAGTATCTTCGTCACGCATGTCGTATATGTTCTGTTGTTTCTCTTCAAAGCTAATCTGGACTTCTGGTTCTGTGGCATTCTCATCATAAGCTTGACAATACGCGAGACATTTGTCTTCCAAAATCATGTTATGAAGAATTATAGCGGCGTACATCGCGTTTCTAATTTTTTCTAAACTCCAAGCTCTTGTGGGGTTTTTAATTATATGCCACCTTTTTTTCAACACTCCAAATGCCCGTTCGATGTCCTTTCTTGAAGATTCATGGGCTTTTTTAAAATGGTTACGCTTCTCGTTTAATTCGTCTCTTTCCCTGAAAGACTTTATTAACACCGGCCATTTTGGATAAATACCATCAGCGAGGTAATACCCGTATTTGTAGGTTGTGTCGTTAACAATAAACGACTGCTCGGGAGCCGTCCCATTCTCAATGTTGTTGAAATGCGGTGACTGATCCAAGACGTTGATGTCATTATTCGCTCCAGCAACCCCAAAAAATGCATGCCATATCCACAAATCAGTAGAGGCCGTAGCCTCTAACATAATGGAAGGGTGAGCGTGATCACCCCTATGGTATTGACCATGCCAAGCCACAGGACAATTTTCCCACTCCCAATGCATACAATCCAAACTGCCTAGCATACCGGGAAAATTGTGTTTTTCATCATGAACCGAAGTAATCTGCTGTATGTCATTCCAACTAGGACGGCGTAAATATCTCTTGCCGTATAAAGAAACCACACCTATTTCAGATATTATTACATTTTAAGTACAAATAAGTTTTAAAGTAAACTAATTAAAAATGTAAAGGTTAAAAATTTACCTTCGCAAAAGTTGGCAAGAGAGTCACGTGAAACTCTTTCGGACATTTTTAAATACTCGTCTCATATGTCACTACAAGTGCCAAAAACAAGTTGTCGTATGGCGGAGGTGCATTTCTGAATCGGTGTAAACCCAGCCCTTCCTCTACAATCAAATTTTTGCCTAAAATAATCAAAATTGTTTTCAAAATCGTGGCATATCCTAAGAAACAGCTCCCTCCTCATTCGAAAACGACGGGTAAATTGTTCGTCGTTGTAGGTGCAACCCGGAGAAAAGTAAGATTCCATTAGTAGTGTGTTAGCTTCTTCACGGTTACGTTCTATTGCGGTTCTTCTTGTGGTGATTGGTCTTTGGATGTATTGTGATGCATAGTTAACAACGGCCGTAATCGTTTCAGCTACAATTGCATCTTCATCCGAACTTGACGAACTTGACATTTTATAAAATTTGGTGTGTGTTTTTTGTGTGTTTTTGAGTATTTGTATATATTTTGTGTGTGTTTGAGTATGTTTGAGTATGTTTATATAGGCATTTGGTTTAAAATTATGGCCGTTGCTTTCGACCGTTGCTGCTTTTTTCCCCTCACCACGGCGTTATTCTGCACACGCCGTGGTGATTTTTTGGTCGATAACGCCCCCACCGGAGTGGGGGGAGGCGTGATAGGGGCGTTATAATCCGATGTGGCGGCGTGATTGGGTGTGATAAAGCCCCACACCGGATAGTCTTATGGTTGGAAGACTTTTTATTTACTTATTTTTTCTAGCTTTTTATTTATTTAGAAGATATTGTTATGTTTATATTTAGTAAAGAAGATATCTTTTTCATATTTATCGTCGAATCTTACGAAACATAATCTAAGTAATAGTATTTTTCCATCGCGAAGCAAGGGAAAATTTTCCTCGTTATACTCATTTTTTATTCAAAATGTGTATCATTGTATATCATTTACCCATGATTCTCTCATGGTTAGTTAGAATTGTGATGTATCTTGTATTGTATTTATAGCGTTGATGAAAATGAGAAAAGACATCGATTAATTTCTCTCACAAACACACACCAAAATTAATATTGGTTTATTAGTGCTACATAATTAGGCAAAGTCCACATTTACCTAACATAACTTATTAAGTAAAATAATGTTAACTCCTTTCACGTTTAAGTCATCATGAAAGGTCATGTTAATTTGAACATAAGACGATTTTAATCCGATTAGTGTACTTTGGAACTATCCAAGGAGGAACCGAAACATGTGTGGGATATACAAAACACAAAATCCAAAAGTCATCCAAGGATGATCCGAAACATGTGTGGGAAATAATAAAACGAAGAATATATATTTGTTGGTCGTCTTTTTCGAACCTCGATTTTGACCCAAATTCCAAATTATTGCGGAATAACAAAATGGAGAATATATATATGTGAAACTCACGAAATAACCAAAAGATTGATATTATTAATCTTACGTAATAATAAACAATATGAATAATATCAATTACAATCGGGTAGTAAGACTTTGAACCACTCGAGATGTAGTTACGTAACTTTCTCTCTGTATAAACGCAACAACATTTTCTCTCTCTAAAATTGGATGTATTTATGGCTGTTAGGTGGAGCATTTGTAGTCCATACCTACCACCGAACTTTGTTACGCAACTGCAACACTTGGAGTGGGTGTTACGCAACAATTGCGTAACAAGCCATAAACGCGCCAACCAGTACTTACTTTCACCGTTTATTCATATCTAACTATTCACACCATTTATTCATATCTTCTTATTATCGTCAATAGGTGTGTGTATGTGTCGGTTTGAGTTTTATTATTATCTAAACTTGAACCCAAACTGAAAATTTTGGTTCTTGAAAAGTTCAAACCGGACCATTGGGTTTCTATACACCGCTTGGTTTTTGGTTTGGTTTTATTTTCGATTATTGGACTTGGGCTAAAAATAAGCTAACAAAAAGGAGCCTTTGATTTTATTGTAAATTATATTATATTATATATGCTAACATCTATCAACTCATATTATAATTATTTTCTTTAATTAATAGTAAACCAACCTCGATGATTTTATGCTTTTTTACACCGTTACATAAGGTAAACTATAACTTCATTTTGATTAAACTTTCATTTTAGTTTTACTCTTTTCTTTTGGTTACCTTTTTTTCTTCCAAATATTGGTTTACCTCTCTCCTTTTCTAGTTACATAATTAAATAAAGTAACTACATCGTTATTTCGATTATTTATTGAACTTTTTTTTCTTTTTTTCTTTTCATATAACGTTATTTAACTTTTATTTTTTAGTTTCGTTAGCTTCGTCTTCATTTGTATTTTGTTTAACATAATCAATTGTCTTAAGTCTCATATTTTTATTTCTTTTATGTTTCCTAAAACAATAGAGCAGAAGATAAATTTTTGTCCCGCCAGAACACACAAATACAAAATATCTAAAACACATTTGGCTTTTGATAGTATAATAACAACAAAAAAGATTGCAAACAATAAAAATCAACCGTATTTATATTTTATATCATGAAAAATTCATCCACATAACGGGTTATTTGAGAAGTACAAACATACTAAAATAACATGAATCAAATAGGTAAAACATGTCAATTAATTGAATTATGCGAATTGGTGATGATAGTTTAATTTTTTCAATTCTAATAGGACTATTATTACGAATATAATAATAAAATAAACATAATAATTGCTAATAAGACTCATTGCTTGCGGTGACGCATGACAACGGGTTGAAGTTGCGTTCTTTGCCTTTTCCGGTTTGCTTTTCTTTGGAGTTTAATTACGAATTCACAGCCGCTGACGGCGTCAGCTAATTCCAAATTCAAACTGTTTGAGAGTTAATAGCAGAACACCAAACCTTTTTTTTTTTACTTTTCTTTTCATGAAGAATAATTGAAACCCCTTGTTATTATACTATTATTCATATGATATTAATAGATTACACAAGATATATTAAACCCTAAAACTAATTTACTCCGAACCCACATCATCTTGGGCTTTGTAGACTTGGACCACGTCTAATATTAAAAGGTTGTGGAGGTAAGGTAAGGACCTCGTGTAGTCCAACACACATTTATTGTTTATTCACATAACCAAAGGACAGGGCATAGCCAATAAGTGGGTTGTCCATGTCCACTAGTACATACACCATTTTTTGAAACAGTGGAAAAAAAAAATTTGAAGCATTTTTACGATGGTTCTGAAAGATCGTATTTTAAAAAAGTAAACGTTTTCCGACGAAAACCGTTATCTTTCTAGTGACAAGTCAAAGCATTGCAATGGCGATTCTTCTAATCTGAAATTGAAGGAAAAAAGGAAAATCTCACCTTTCTAGTGTTTTAAATTTTTAATAGATATTGATGAAGAGTTTGTTGTTGTTCGTTGCGACGAAAATTATCATCTTCCTTCAAAACATGATCGAGCAAAAAAGGGTTGACCTTTGGCAGTGGCGGCCCTGGGGTTGTGCTGGTCGTGCGGTCGCACGGGGTCTCTGATTTTTAGGGGCCTTCGATTTAAAAAGAAAATTGTTTTTTTTTTGTACAAGCTTACAAATTTTCTTTGTCTCACATTTGAATCACAAAAGAAAGAAGAGTTTAGTTTTTACTTTTGTCCCACATCGGTGGAAGAAGAAAATGATTAATTGATTAGATAGCTATAAATTAACCTACCTATGCCTTTGAAAAAATCACACCACATACTTTCAATTTCAGGTACGTATTTGATTATTATTTATGTTTAATATTTCCAAAAGTATTGTATTGGATAGTTTATCTATTGTCTAAGAATACAGTATATACTATTTGTTACATAGTTAGTTAGTAGATAATTGTTAACTTTTTAAGTTTTTATTTATTTTTATATAAGTTTGCCTCCAACTAGAAATTTGAATTGGGTTCTTCTAAACGCAAAAAAAAAGAAAAGGAATAACGCTTTATTCGTAATTAAAGAAATGCTATCGATAAATTTTATTATCAAACAAGTACGAGAAGGGGTAGCAACTGAAGCTAATCGGGAATAATTTCAGGTAGAGGAAACAATAACCGAAGATAATACCATAAATGTTGATAATGTTCAATCTAACGAGGATCATAGGGAAGGTGTAACACCTGAAACTGATGGAGAACCTAAAGAACAGGAAAATATTTCAGTCAACATATATGATCCTACAAAATGGGACACCCTCGATATTAAATGGAGAGATTTACTAGTGAAAAATGGTCCTATAAGAGATATATTAAAAGGTAAAGGTTCTAAAGATGTAAAAAATAGACGTTTTTGTTCAGAGTTTTATGATAAGTACTTACCAACAGTGGCGTAGGTAGTATTGGGCCAGGTAGGGCCCAAGACCTACCTAAAATTCTGAAAATAGTTAGAAGCAATATATATATTTGGTTTAGGACACACCTAAAATTTATAATAGGACATGCCCTTTTATTTTTATAACAACCAGGTTATTATTAAGCCTAGTTACATCAATAGAAAAAATAAAATAAAGGGAATATGGGAGATTAGGGTAAACAGTTGGCTCAAACTTAATTTGGAGTTGAACAACAAAAAGGGAAGAATTGGAGAAATCAAAGCATAAAAGTTAAGGTTTGTTTCAATTTTAAAACATCTAACGGTTTCTTTTATGTCATTATGTTAGTATTTGTTAAATGTTTTAGGTAATGAGGTTTGTTATTTGAGTAATTTGCTAATGATTGTATCTTTTTATTTTGTTATAATGTTATAGAATGTTAGTATTTGTTAAATGTTTTAGGTAATGAGGTTTGTTATAATGTTATTCATTTTATTTATATATTTCAGGTTAGTAACTTACACCATTACCAATATGATGTATTCAATTCGGTCATTGCTATGTAACTTCAAGAGCTTAATCATCGTTACAATGAAGTAAACATGAGTTTACTTTTATGTATGACTTGTTTGTGTCCAAGTGACTCTTTTAAAGCATTTGATGTAGCTCAACTAAAGAAAATGGCTACATTTTATCCGGATGAGTTCTCAACTGATTATCATCTTCGTGCACTTGAAGTTGAACTTAAAAACTATATTGTTGATATGCGCGGTGATAAATGATTTATTGGTTTAAAGGGAATTGTAGAACTTTCGAAGATGATGGTCAAAGAGAAAAAACATGAATTGTTTCCGAAGGTATATCTTCTTTTAAAATTAGCATTGGTTTTACCCGTTGCAACATCATCCGTGGAACGTGCATTTTCAGCAATAAATTGATAAAGACCGATTTACGCAACAAGATGGGTGACGAATTTATGCATGATTGTTTACTATCGTATATCGAAAAAGATATTTTAGACGATATTAGTAATGATACACTTTTTATGCTTTTTCAAGGTATGAAACCCGTCGGATAAAAGATGTAACTTAATAACTATTGTTCCTTGTAATGGATTTCTATTTTATGAAACATTATTGTATTATTTTGCGACCCGACCCGTTTAACTGATAACATATTAATTTCAAGTTTTTTTTTTTATCAATGACATCGTTTTGAAGGAACTACCCTTAATCAGTTCCTGGTTTCGCCACTGCTTACCAAACTGGAATTGTTACAAAAGAATTTGCTCGTCGAACACGACACAGCCAACTCACTATTTAATTTTTTGAAACGGTTAAGCACTTATCCGGTTTCTTGTTTGGCATACAGAATATTGTTGACTGTTCCCATTACTGTTGCATCCGCGGAAAGAAGCTTTTCTAAACTAAAACTCTTAACATCTTATTTGCGGTCGACCATGTCTCTAGAGAGATTAAATGTATTGGCTTTAATTTCAATTGAGAACGAGTTTCTTGATAATATTGATTATAAAAGTATAATAGATGAATTTGCTTCAAAAAATGTTAGAAAATCGATGTTTAGAAAATAATAATGTAACTCGTGTTTATTATAATAAAAAATATTTATTATAAATTTTATAGGGTCTCCTTTATTTTTTTGCACCAGGCCTCCGAAATATCAGGGTCGGGTCTGACCTTTGGTTAAACTAATTAACTTGAAACAAAGAGAAAGCGAAATGATGAAGTTTGAGCATTTCCTTTAAAACACAATCGATAGAGATAGACCTGTTTTGAAGAAGTAATATCAGATATAAGGTTTAGGGTTTAGAGGTAATATCGATATTATTTTTAAACCTTAAACCCTTTAGTTGATAAAAGCTTTTTAATATACTAACCTTTTTTGTAAAAAATAAAAAAAATAAAAAATAAAAAATAAGTGGGTGGCCAACGTGAGGCCCCCAATAGTAACGGATCAAGGTTGGTACCCCGACTATTTTTAGTAATTTCAAGTTTTCAACCATAAATGTTAAAAGTCCCATTCATAAAATTTGGAAAATCGACAAATTTTAATATCTGCTGACCCACTCACTAACTCTTGCAAATAATTTACTTGTTCGTATTAATTGTTTTCTTTTTCATTTTCTATGTACATAAAAATAATACACAACTTACAAATCTATATTATAAATATAAAGTTAGGTTCAAGTAAAAAGGGTTAGGATAAAAAGGATAAAAATGATTTATTACATTATATTTTTACTTCATTGTATCTTATTATTTGTTGCATCATGTAAATATGATGCAATAACGTAAAAATCAGACGTTATTGCATCATATTTATATGATACAACAAATGATATGATGCAATGAAGTGTGAATATGATACAATAAAGTGTAAACATGATACAATAACCCTTTTTATTCTTTTTATACTAAACTCTCCTTTTACAATAACATCACCCTATAAATATGATTGTAACCATATGTTTTTATAATTCTTAGTTTATAGTTTTTTAAATGCCAACTTTTGATAGTTGTTTAAATGCTAACTTTTGCAACGTTGTAAGTTGTTAGTATGTGCTTTTTAGTTAGATTTTTTAAATGTTTGATGTAAATATATGGGTGAATCTTATCTTTTAACTATTTCGGCCAACCATCTTAATGAATTATTATATTTTTATGAAACTCAGTAGAATAATACGGAGTAGTAGTTAATGCAAAAGTTTGGTTATTAATCGATTTAACCAATTGGTTAACTAGAACCACATTTGATAACTAATAACTGATCCGTTAACAACCAATAATCGATTAGTTACATTCATCCTATAACCAAAGTGTGTGATTATGGTTCGGTTTATGGTCATAACCGAACCAAACTAAACCATCTCACTCCTAGTACGTTGAGCTTAAAAATTCAAAGTTAATTTATAAAATTATTAAAAGATGAAGTAAATGTAACTTATAGTGATTCCTTAAACCGTAAAAGGATTGATGACAAACGTTAGTGTCAATATCCATTGGACAATTTTCGTCCACTCTTTTAAAAATATTTAAAATTGTATTTCTTCGTTTTTTGAATTGCTACACTTGCAATAATATTTTAAAGTAAGATTCCGGTAGATATCTTTCGGCTTTCTAACGAGCCATATTAAAATCTTGCGATCACCGAGTCATTGTTCCGCCCGACGTATATGCCACAATGAAGGAGGTGGTCCCCATATCTGTTATTATGGTGCGCGATAATGGCGGTACGATTATTAGCGAAATTTGAACACTTTTACATGGGGCCAAAACTGATATTTCATAAACTTTACACTAGCGTTTCGAAAATTATACCGATATTTCATAAAATTTACGCTAACGTTTCGAAATTTTGGAGGGGCGCAACCCCTCCCTGCCCTTAGAAGCTCCGCGAGTGGTTACAATGAAATGAATTGAGGGATTGTGATGAATGATGCTCTTAGTTTTAGATTCATGAATTACTTATATAAGTTAGAGTTATATGAGTTGGCCTATCAAAATGTGTGACATGCGCGACCGTATAAAGACACCGTATTTTTAGGGCCTCTGAGTTTTAAGTGTTTTAATATAAAACTTTGATTTAAAATTATATATTAGCTAAAGAAGGCCTAAAAAATAATCACTGTTTAATTTTGTTCAATAAATTCATTAAAAATGGTTGGTAATTTTGAAAATTCGGATGATAATAATTTACTTTATCAGGGTTGTTTTATATTTTTCACTTTTAAGGGCCTCTTATTTGATTACCGCACAAAATCACATGAATCCATTTGCCGGCCCTACCTCTAAGGATTGACTTATGAAATATTGGTTTATAGCATCTTTAGAAAAGATTCAAACCTTGATAAACAACTCAAATCATGTTCAAATAAGCTTCGCTTGTTACAAGGGCATACACAATATAAATAGATAAAGTGTCTTACATAATTTGAATATTTAAAGAAATATTAAAAGTATTAGAAAAATAAAGTAGTAAGTGTAACCTGAAGGCAAATTTATGTATTATTTTGGAGATGTTTTTAGTAGATGGATCAATTGCTCCAAATTAACCATGGACGAACCAAACGGAAGGGCGCATGCTTTCACGGCCTTGTTCCTCAAGTCGATCACATTATTCCTCATTTCTTTCCCCTTTTCGCCATTCATCAACTCGATCACTAGCTTTGCAACTTCATCACTCGTTACATCGTTGTCAACCTCCATGGCAATACCCCACTTGTTGCAACTCACCCAACAATTCGTCTGTTGGTCAGCATAAAAAGGCCAACAAATCATTGGCACTCCACTAGAAATACTTTCGATTGACGAGTTCCATCCACTATGAGTGAAGAACCCACCTATTGATGGGTGATTTAGAACTAGTTCCTGAGGACACCAACGAGTTAATAGCCCTCTATCTCTTGTCACTTCTAAAAACTCTTTTGGAAGAACACTAGAGTTGTCAATCATGAAGTCGGGTCGTATTATCCATAAAAACGAATAATTGCTTTTAGCAAGTCCCCAACATAGCTCGATTATTTGTTGAGAGGTCATCAAAGGGTAACTTCCAAAATTCACGTAAATAACCGACAAGGGTTCTTTGGCGTCTAGCCATTTTAAGCATTCGGGCTCTTCTTTCCAGAGATCTAATTTGATGGAAGCTAGGGATTTATCAACAACTGTGTTGTAATGTAAATGCAAAGGGCCTATTCCATAGCACGAAGGAAATATAGAAGATAGTGTGTCTAAAATATCATTTTCGAGTTCATGAAAAGTGTTAAAGATAATGCCCGAAGCTGTTTTTGCTCTCTCTAGTTGTGTAGTTGTATATTCAACTAAGTAGTCGTCACCGGCATCGATCATTCTAACACAAGGCGAAATGTCTTTTAAACGTATACCATTTAACGAGGGTATAAAATCCACGACTGTGTCCAAGTACCCGTTCGTTAAATAACTTGAATCTGCATATCAAACAAAAAGAGTTTCGATTATATAACCAAGTACCCGTTCGTTAAATAACTTAAAATAACTTGAATCTGATCTGTATATAAACAAAAGAATTTTTTGCCAAAACTTTATCTAATGTTTTGGCTATATTAAGGATGGACTTTTATAATCGCTAAATTCCATTGCTACTTTTCAGACTTCTTTAAATAATATGTGGTATCCGTCCGTAAATGTTTTTCATTGCTGGCAGATTTTCTAGATAAAGCAAAGAAGAAAACGATATGACTATCTTGATCCAACAAATGTTCGATCAACATCATAAAACAATAAGTTTCATTTTCTAAAATTTAGTGGCAATAGAGAAAAAAGGTAAGAGTAAATTTTCTTATATCTTAATATTTAATTTGTTTTTATCGATATGAAAAATGAGTTTGTATCCGATAACAAAAAAGGATTATGGTCCAAGGGAAACATAACTCGTCGCTAATCGTTATTAAATTAATGGGAACAAAATTTAATGAGTTGATCCATTAGAGCGCTCGCAGCCATAACACCGAAAGTTTGGTGTTATGGTCACGTCAGCATAACTCAGCCCGTAACATAACACCAGAAATACCCTCAGCCATAATTCAGAATTCTGAAACTCACCAGTTTTTTTATTTTTTATTTTTTATTTTTTTTCTTTTTACTTATATTATTTTTAATTCATTAAATAATAAAAATAACTCATTTTTAAAAACAAAATACATTAATAAAGTTAAACTAAAATAAAAACCGTAATTAAAACATACATAATTAAAATAGATAAATAAAATCACTGTGGGTAACGATAGTCATCATTAAGTCTCGCAATGTATTCAACGAGATCGTTTCGAAGACAATGGTATGTATCACGATCTCGTATCTCTTTCATAACTTGGATTTGATGTTGACACCTTTCCTGGAAAGTTCGTTGTTCTTTTGATATTGGAGTATAGTATTCCTCGCAGTCGCTGATATTAGCTGCATTGTCTTCGATAATCATATTATGCAATATGATGCAAGTATACATGACTCTCTATAACTTGTTTACCTCGTAGTATCTTACGGCAGTTTTTAAAACCCAAAATCGCCCTTGTAGCACGCCAAATGCTCTTTCAACATCTTTTCTTGCAGCTTCTTGAATTTTTTTGAACTTTTTTCGTTTTTCGTTCTGGTGGATGAGAAAATGATTTGACAAAAGTCGCCCAATCTGGATAGATTTCGTCTGCGAGTTAATAGCCTTTTTTCATACGGAGTGTTGTTTACCACGAAGTGAGAAGGTGGAGCGGTGTCGTGGAGGAGTTCCCTAAATAGGGGCGAGACATTCAAAACATTGATGTCGTTGTTAGAGCCCGCGACACCAAAATAAGAATGCCACATCTACAAATCATATAAGGCAACCGCTTCAAGCATGACAATTGGGTATCCATGATCACCTCGTGTGTATTGGATCTTCCATGCGTCTGGACAGTTATCCCATGCCCAATGCGTACAAACAATACTCCCAGGCATCCCGGGGAACCCACGTCCTTCATATTTTGCATAAATACGTTGAATATCGTCTTGTGTTGGCTTTCTTAAGTAAACGTTTTTATATAAATCGATAACACATTTATAAAAGTTATCTAAAGCCTCGTTTGATGTAGATTCCGCCATGTGTAGATATTCCTCAAATGCATCGGAAGTGATTCCGTATGCTAAAAGACGCATGGCGGATGAACATTTTTGTATAGCGGTAAAACTTTGTTTGCTCGTAGCATCTAATCGGGTTGTAAAATATTTAAAATGACTAGGAAGAGGTACTTGAGAATAGTTAAGAATACCGTCAACTATTCGGAGAAATAGCGGCTTTCTCATTCGGTTTATTCGTCTGAATTACTCCGGTGTGAAAATGCATCATTCGTTGAAATAGTCTGTCATAAGTCGTTCGTTTGCCGTTACTCGATCTCTTTTTATGAATCTTTTTTTACCCCGAGCGTTTGAGCTTTCGATAGCTTCGTCTTCACCGTAATAAGTCTTTCCGGCCATCTTCGTCATCAGGAAAATTGTTTTATCATCAGAAGAGTCGGAACTTGACAAATTCATTTTGAAAGACACTTTTTAGATAAGTAGATTGTGGTTTTTTGAGTTTTTAAGTTTGATATTTATAGGAAAATAGTTAAAGGTTAAACAAAAAGAAAAAAAAAAAGAAAAAAAAAAAAATCAATCAGCCGTAAATGGCTACTTTTTAAAAATTGTATTTTTTTAAAATCCAACGATATTATTAATTAAAAAAAAAAGTTAATTTTTTAATGCGCGTTGCGTATGTAACGCGGCTGTCATGACGCCACCTATAACACGGCCGACCAGCCATGGCGGTGTTATGGGCGTGGTTAACGTAGTGGTTTAACACCACCGCTGAGAGTGTTCTTGGTAATCTGTGGCTAAATTTTGGATTTTACCAACGGAATACCGAGAAATAGAGACCATTGATAATCTATTGGATCATCCATTGCTAATTTCTAATTCTTTTTTCTAATAATACACATAACTACACATATACATGTATATACACACATACTACATACATACAATGTATGCGAACCAGCACCAGATGCGAACTCATACATATAGATACGAACTACGGAGTATTTCTTAAAGAAGACATCAACTAACTACTATTAAAAATAAATGAAATTTACCTTTGAGCGGCATCAAACCTTTTTGTATAAGATTAGGAACTTGATCGGCACATATAAGCGAACCAGCACCAGATGTCCATAAAAGAACACATGGAATACCCAAATCTTTGGCCGCTTCATTGGTGAAACCCATCAATAAGTCAGACACTATGCAAGTCACGGGTGAATAAGAAGCACCGACTTTAGCAATGACGCGTTTAAATGGAGCTAAACAAGTTTCATCAATCGACTTCCATAGTGCGGGGAGGCTTTGTGGCTCTGAAAGGCCATCAGGAATGGATTCAAAGCGGAAGGAAGGGATTCCTTGTAGGGCATCCGAACCTTGTGCTTCAAGGAGTCGTTGGTGGTTGATATCCGTGTTGACGAAAGTGATATCGAAGCCTTTGGAATGGAGGATTTTAGCAAGTTTTAGCATCGGGTTGATATGGCCTTGTGCCGGGACCGGTATGCATATTGCATGTGGTTTGGTTATTTCTTTCGAACCCATAGAACTAGCTCTTTCTCTCTCTTTCCCACACACTCTTTCACACTAAAATTGTATAAATATATAGAAGGGTTAAAGTCGTGAAAATATAAATATACCGTTTTATCTCTTCATTGGGTTACTATATTTTTAAGCAAACCGATAACAAAACTCTTTACAATTGCGTTACTTGGTGGTACATTAATACATATGTCTTCTTTATTTTTAGAATCTTCAATTTTATTGATGAATGTATAACAAATCTTAGTGTGTAATAACATATTAAACAAAATCATTTATCATAAGTTTATAACCCTATTTTTAAAATTATAGGAAAGATACGTCTTACGCTTACGACTTTAGCCCTATTAGAAATACGACATAGTTTCCAATTTCTCATAGAATAAAAATAATTTGTAAATGGATAATCATTGAACTTATATATGTGGCATATGTTGAACTTGAAAATGCACTTCATCAAGTTGCAGAAATGAAGTAAAATTACATACTTTACAATAATTGAAGCTGTGTGGCATATGTTGATCACGAATGTTATTGTCAATACCGGTACCCACTGGAAATAACGATAATAAAGTTTATAGTAGGTTAATTTGTCTCAATAACGACGATTTTCAGGTAAGATTTTGTTATATATTTTTAGGTTTTCTTACAAGCCATAATAAAGTTTCGCAATAACGACCTAAGTAACAATGACTTTAAATCATGTAAAAACATCTCCTGAAAAAGGGCCTGCTCCATGGTTGCGAAAAATTAGAGATTTAGAAGAATTTGTATTTTGTACTCTCTTATAGTAGGTTAATTTGTCTAAAATGTAAAACAAAAATATTAATATCGAGCCACTTTGTCGGCCCGACGTTTTTAACACAATAAATATTGATTGAGTTCGGGGGTCTGTTATTAGATGCATTCAAGCTATGTAATAAATATTGTGAGTAACCTTGGGACATTATTATTTGGATAAAATTAAATTATCTAATATAATTCTTTTAATTGAACTATATAATTTTAGAATTTGATTTGTTCTTTCGGGTCGGATTAGACTAAAATCAAATAAGAATGTTGAATTTTCGACTAGTTTTTCGTTCAAATAGAGAACATAGTCCAAAAGAATTGAATAATAATTTACTTTAACTATAATTTTGCTTTATATATTTGAGTTAATGACTTATTATCTGATCCGGTCAAATGACCCTAACAACAACATAACCGATGAAAATTAAACTTGATATATATCCAACATTTTGTGAAAGTTTTACTCAATTTCAATTTACCAGCGAGTTGCGACGAGGAATTCTGCCTTTCTATGACTAAATGTTTGTAATTGTCTCAACATATGATGTATATGAAAGTTGTAAAATACATGTTTTTTTCAGTAGTGTTATTTAGAATTATGAGAGGAAAATGATGTTTGTTACGCAACTGCGTTCAATTATGAGTTGGGGTGTATTAAAAAGTTTTGGAGTCAAGGACAGACCGTGTGTAGTCCAACACATTGGTATACATATAGCCGAAGCCAAACGGATATGACATAGCCGATAAGGGAGTGGCCCGATGTGTGGCCCACAATAGTGACGATCATGTTGGTAGTTATGGGAATATGGGGTGTATGGGCCCGACTAGGGGGTTCATGGATGGTTAATCGATTGTTGGTTAACTGCTAATATCGATTCACCATATTCATACACCTAAACCGAAAAAATTGGTTAACTTATAACGAGCGTTGTGGCTCGTTGTGACTCCGCCTTTGCTCGTTCTCGCCTCGTTGTGAGGCACTCGTTGTGCCCACAACGGGCAATTCTCAGACATTTGTTTTTTTTTTCTTCTTTTTTTAACAACGGTTATATATATAACCGTTATATATATATTTAATTTAAATTTTTTTTTTTTTTCCAAATTCACCTATAAATACCCCCATTATCTAACCCAAAATTCACAACAATTCTCAATCTCTTTCTATCTCAATATTCATCCTTTAAACCATATTACAAAATATGAGTTCGAATTCTTCAACCGAGCACGATGTTTCGGATTCGACATCATCTTCCGACTCCGAGTTGTTACAAGTTCTAGCAATGTCGGTACAAATGTTGGAGATGGAAGAAAACGAGGCTACAAGTTCTCGGCGTAGGGTGAAAAAGAAAAGGCGATATATCAACCGCGATCGCGCCGAAGCTAACGAAAATGTGGTACGACATTACTTCTCCGGCGAAAGCGTATACCCGGACGAATATTTCCGTAGACGGTTTCGTATGAGAAGGCCTCTTTTCCTCCGAATAGTCGAAGGTATTTCTAATTACTCTATAGAACCTATACCCGACTATTTTAAATATTTCACACAACGCCCCGATGCAACGGGTAAAATGGGTTTTAGACTTTTAGTTGTTTGCATAAATGCACGTCGGCTATTCGTATGATGGCGTACGAGATTTCTCCGGACGCCTTCGACGAATATTTACAAATGTCTGAAAGAACTTCAACCGAATCCTTAGATAATTTTTTAAAATGTGTAATCCATCTATACACAAACGTTTATCTAAGAGCCCCCACACAAGACGATGTTAATCGTTTATATCAAAAACACGATGAAGTTCACGGTTTTCCGGGTATGCTTGGTAGCATATACTGTATGCATTGGAAATGGGATCAATGTCCAAATGCATACAAGGGGCAATACACACGAGGTGACCATGGTTATCCAACGGTTATGTTGGAAGTCGTTGCCTCGTACGATCTTTGGATATGGCATGCTTACTTCGGTGTCGCCGGGTCGAACAACGACATCAATGTGCTTAAACAATCGCCGTTGTTTCATGATATGCTCAACGACTCATCCCCGGACTACACATTCACCGTCAACGGCAACCAGTACACTAAAGGATACTACCTTGCAGACGGTATATATCCGGAGTGGTCGACATTTGTTAAAGCTTACTCGCACCCATTTGAAGAACCTCGCCGCAAATTCAAACGTTATCAAGAGAGTGCGAGAAAGGATATCGAACGGGCATTCGGTGTTCTTCAAGGTCGTTGGGGTATTATAAGACACGCCGCTAGATTTTACAAGATGAACAAACTTAGAAGAGTTATGTATGTGGCTATTATATTACACAACATGATCGTTGAAGACAACGGACGGTCGATATGCGATGCCGATGAATGGTATGCTCCTCCGGCACCCAATCAGAGAACTTTTAACGATAGAATCAACGAACGTATCCGGATTAACCGAGAGGTTAGAGACAGGCCCACACACCACGCACTCCGGGAGGATCTCGTAGCCCACATTTGGACACTTCCGGAGAACTATCGAGGACGTTAGATTTTTTTAATTATTGTATTGTAATTTTTTTTTTAATTATTGTATTGTGTTTTTTTTTAATTATTGTATTGTATTTTTATTTTAATTATTGTATTGTAATTTTTTTTTAATTAATGTATTGTATGTTTTTTTTAATTATTGTATTGTATTTTTATTTTAATAAATGTATTATTTATTTTATTTAAATCTTTTAAGAAAAATAATAAAATAATAAAATAATCCCACAACCCACCACAACCCTCCCTATCATAACAACTCACAACCCTCGTTCTCACTGCCACGTCATCACCTTTTTCCCCACAACCCACCACAACCTCATTGTCACTCATTATCACTCCGAGTGCTCTAATCGATTAAAAAAAACACGATTAACCTATAATCGGTTATTCGGTTAACTAATTACACATTCTTTCATAATAAATATATCTTAATAAGTATAAATTCAAATTGCAAACTACTTATCATATGATTTTGTTAACCTACCATTACTCTGCCAATGTCATAAAAGCTAAATAATGAACTGGAATATGCCTAGAGTAAGTTACCATATCCATTAATGGAAAGTAAACATTAAATTATGTCAAATATTAATGAATGTTACGTACATAAATTTATCGAGAAAAATATAAAATAATATATAAAAGTTAATTTAACATTGTGTATCATTATCGAATATGTTAAATGTTGATTGTTTCGTTTATATGTACGTGTTTCAACTTTACATTTAAATTCATATACGTAGAGAATTAAAAAATTGAAAATAATACAATTATAATATATCGAAAGATTGATCTTGTCTCATACTAAAAAAATATTAAATAAAATCGCGAGTATAAAAAAATTAATTAATAAAAGATATTTTAAAATTAAAATAATAATATCAATCTATTTAATTTAAACATTTATTAAAGTCAGAAGGATTCAAATCTTATTTTAAGATGGAATGACTAAATTGAAAATATATAATGATGATATAATATGATATTATTATTTTTTTATTTAATGATTTAAAATTAATTTTTAAACTCATCTAATAGTCAACACTTGGTCACATGTCTTTCGGTGTATCTTATTTAATATATATATTACAGATATCACTAGGTATTACTAACTAGTTAACTGATGTTATAAAGGTTTTTTTTATCTAAAATGTACACCTACTTTATTTTTTTGTCTCTTCGGGGTCATGCTACTTTATTTGTCCCAAATGAGTATCTAAGACTTTGAATTTATGTCCTTTCAGAGTCATTAAGTGACCGGATAACGTATTGTCACCGGTATTCTATGCCACCTCTAAAGTCAAACTTTTTTTATTTAATTTTCTAATACCTTGTTTATTAACTTATCCCCTAAATTCTAGGTAATGTTGTGAAAGAAATAGATGGATTGCAATTGTAGGATCCAAATATGCAATCTTGACGAAGTGTACAAACACATTGCAAATTGTGGGTTTCCCCTAATTCGAAGGGCTTCATGGACAGAGTCGAACCTTGGAAGAAGATTTCTCACATGCACATAATACCGATAATAATAGGTTACCCGGTCACTTAATGACCTTGAAAGGACATAAATTTAAAGTTTTAGATACTCATTTGGGACAAATAAAGTAGAATGACTTCAAATGGACAAAAAATAAAGTAAATGTATGTTTTAGATTAAAAAAAAACACATGTTATAATGTTGTTGTCTGACATTTGTGATCGTAGTAACTATATAATTAACATCCCCATCGAAAGAAATTTGTATTGTTTATTGAAAACTGAAAATATTTTAGCCTAGACATACAATATATATAAAAATATAATAGTAGTTTAAAAATTTGGTTTCTCGATTAGCCATTCATTGACAAAATCATGAGCAGTAAACGAACAGAAAAACCGAAAAAGTAATCGCTTCGGTTAACCAAACCGAAATTTAAAAAATAATTGGTTCGGTTAACTGAAAAATCGGTATGGTTAGCCAATTTTTCGATTCATTTTTTGATTTCAAATATTTTGAACACCCTTAACTTTGACTGATTTTTACTGATTTCAACCATAAATGCCGAAAGTCCCTTGAAGAAAATTTGGGAAATTTGGTTGCAACAAATTTGGATGACGCACTCCACACTCTTTCAAGTAATTTAGACATTTAATTGCTCAAATGTTTTGTTATTTTTCATTTTCTATGTACAAATAAAAATACACAACTTACAAATTTGTATTATTTATATTTATATTTAGAGTTTTGATAACACTAATCTCGTAGGCTGTGGTTAATAAACAAAATCATATATTACTTAGTTGTACATATCAGTAACCACCCCATGTATTTGGAGTATCACTTCCGAAATCTAAGGAATTACAAGATTTAATGAATGCTATGACGTATAAATCATAGTTTATAGAACCGTAGTTATCAACACTTTTATATTTATATTTATAATACTTACATTTCACATAAATAAAAAAAGAAGAGGACATTATTATGAAGGTTTCCCAGGAAATAACATTCGTGCTTAATTTTTCTTTTTTTCTATATGGGTATTTTTTTTATTTTTTTCTTTTTCTTTTGATATTTCGGTAATGTTATAAAAGAAGGTGACTATTTATTCATTTTGATTAATTGTTCATTTTTTAATTTAATCTTTTTTCTTTTAGGTTACTTATTTTTTCTTTTCAAATATTTGGTTTTATCTTTTCTTTTTACGTTATACGATCAAATAAAATATATACTTAAATAATCAATATGATTCAGATATGAAGTTCGACAAGTTTGTTTTTATTTAATAGACTTATCCTTTAAAAACTTGATTCTATATGATAAAAACTTATGATGTTGGCAAACAATAATTTTGAAATTTGAATTATTGGAACGCTACATGGTGACTACAATAAGAGCTCTCATACAATAATTCTAGTCTGTGCTATTATTGATTACGGTTGGCCCATGCTATTAATTACTGGGGCAGAAACTCATTTACGACGGTTGCCCCATGCTATTAATTACTGAGGCAGAAACTCATTTACGATTTTTTTTTTTTTTTTTTTTTTTGAACGGCAAAGTTAGTGATTCGGGACCACGGTGACATCCATTTAGGGCAGTATGCGACCCACGAACCTTACACCAAAGTTAGTTATCTATAAGCTTACACAAACACCCCCTAAGTACTTACCTAACATCCACCTAAGGAGGGAACCCCAGAGGGAGTCTCGAACCCGAGACCTCCCCTAGGGGAGTACCACCTCCTACCAATGGGACAAACCCCAATTGGCAACTCATTTACGATTTACTAATTCATTTTGATAAAATTTCAAGTTAAAGGGTCTGATTCTAGAGGATATGTAATGTTATGGCTTTTATATCGGTTGAATTAATGAACGATAGAGTGATACGGTTAATCTCCGATCAAGTTCTTAAAACATTGATTGCTAGATAGGTATAAGAGAATATATACATAAATGATGACTTATTGCTCGTTTTGTGTGTATATGTGTGTGCAAGAAAGATAAAAAAAATACGTTTTTTTATATTTATTAAGATATATAAAAGAGTTAAAATATTTGTTTTAATGTATAGTTTTTGATATCTCGCTATTTACGAGTCCTGTCACAAATTAAAATTTTCTTGAATCAAAATCGGATTCGTTTAGTCACAAGTCGAGTACACATCGCGTCGGGGGGGGGGGGGGGGGGGGTTGTTTACTCTTAAATTATTTAATTATTTATGACGTAATTCTACTAAATTAGGTTAACTTTTTTGATTACCTCTTAATAATGTTCCTAGATCCGTCACTGGACAACATATATTAAAGAGGTCACCTCAATTACATGTCACTATATAGTATCGTTTTGAAAAACGAATCAGACCTTCGGTAGGGCCAGGTCCCGCCAAAAATTTTGGTTGGTCCGGGTGGTTTTCAAGTTTGTTTCTGCGTTTTGGACCGGCCTGGTCGAACGGTTTGCCCCGGTTTGAAAATTCGAATCGAACCGGTTTGTTTCTTGTTTTTCAAAATAAAATGCATTTTTCTATATGCCCATATTGTTTAAAAGCTTACAAGTTATATATTTAGTTTATACTTTATTTTAAAATTGATTTTAGTACATATTTTAATTTTTGTAGTTTTCATTTAGGGACATAAGACTATTTACTCATAATTTTATTTATAACACTTTTACTTTTAATTGTTTCTATTTGTTATTGTTTAATTATTATATTAAATTTGATATCTGATTGTAAAATTATGAATATTCGTGGATTATTTATACTAAAATTTAATATATTTAAAACTTATATATCTAAGTTGAAATGTTTTATACATTGTACTTTTTGAACTTAAAATAATATCCAATTCACTGGAACGGTTCGACCGGTCCGACCAGTAATTTTTTTTTTCCGGTTCAGTATCCAGTCCGGTTTTTAAAACCTTGCTATAAACTTTTCAATAAACCTTACATTACGAATGCTTTTACTATAAATGTTATCGAATTTCATTAAATAAAAACGAGTGAAATTCGTTAAAAACTCATTCCATGTTCAACCAAATCGATAAATATTGAGTTTTTAACCAAATTGATAAAGTTCAATAAAAGTCATAGCATGTTTAATTTAGAAGGCGTCTAATTAAGTAAGAAAAGAAAAAGGTCATTAGAGAGTCATATACCACAAAAGAAAAAAATACTAACACAATTAAGAACCATACACAAGCCGGTTTTTGTATCCATAGTTAGAGAGTATACATATATATCAAGTATTCTAGGTAAAAAGCCGGTTTTCGTTCTACTCATGGATATCGATTTTCTCCCCCTCGTCTCTATAAAAGGAGACGAGGGAGAGCCTAAACTCGTAATATTTAAAACATGTTTGTGTGAGTTTTTCTTGTGTGTGTCAACAAGAGTTCTAACAACTAGCTTGATCGATTCTTGCAAGGTAGTTTCTTCAGATTGGGCTAATTCGCTCTAGTTTCCAGATTGTTGTTTCTTCCATAAACTTGCTGGTCTTGACTAGACAGCTACATTGAAGATTATCTCGACGAGGAAATCTTTAAATCCTTTCTCTGAACGTTAGAGATCGGCGTTTGTTCTTCTTCTTTAACATAAAATTAAACTAATCCGATAACAGTTTAGAGGGAGCTTATTGAGATTGAGACAACATATTGTTTAACATTATACAGTACAGCACGAGCAATATAACAATTATTTTTTGGAATTGAAGACATGATAAAACTTAAAACATGCTAGACTTACATGCAACTTATATGAAATATGAACTATTTTCTAGATGTTTGTAGTAAATGAATCAGTTTGTCCAAATTAACCATGGACGAACCAAAAGGAGTGGCACATGCTTTCGCGGCCTTGTTCTTCAAGTCGATAGCATTCTTCCTCATTTCATTCCCCTTTTCTCCGTTCATCAACTCGATTACTAGCTTAGAAACTTCATCACTCTTTACATTGTTGTCGATCTCCATAGCTATACCCCACTTATTGCAACTCAACCAACAATTTGTTTGTTGGTCAGCAAAAAACGGCCAGCAAATCATTGGGACTCCATTAGAGATACTTTCGATTGTCGAATTCCATCCACTATGTGTTAAATACCCTCCAATTGACGAGTGGCTTAGAACTTGTTCTTGGGGGCACCAACTAGCCAACAATCCTCTATTTCTTGTCTCTAACAAAAAATCTGGTGGAAGCACAGCGGAATCACCAGTCACAAGGTCGGGTCGTATTATCCACAGGAACGAATGATTGCTATTTGCAAGTCCCCAACAAAACTCGACTAGTTGTTGAGGTGTCATCACGGTAATGCTACCAAAATTCACATATATTACCGACAATGGCTCTTTGGCATCTAACCATTTTAAACATTCAGGCTCCTCTATCCAAAGATTTGATTTGATGGATGCTAGAGATTTATCAACAATATTGTTCTCGAGTAGATGCAAAGGGCCTATTCCGTAGCAGACAGGGAACGTTGAAGAGAGCGTGTCCAAAATATCATGTTCAAGTTCATCAAAAGTGTTGAAAATAAGGCCAGAAGCTGTTTTCACTCTTGGTATTTCCCTACTAGAAAATTCGACCATAAATTCGTCACCAGGGTTGATGATTCTAACAAAAGGAGGGATATCTTTTAGACGTATACCGCTCATGGTAGGTATAAAATCCACAATTGTATCCAAATAACCATTTGTTAAATAACTTGGATCTGCATACAGTGAAAACTGAAGAATTTTAATCTATGAGTTTGGCCTTCTATAACGACGGAATTTGTTGTGCATATGTATAATTTAAGATTCTCGATATTTTTAAATCTTAATGTTTTAGTAATTAAGAATGAATTACACGAACGCTAGCTTTGAACGTTTCCTAGCTATTAAATATTACTCCATCTTCTAAGTTTTTGAAAAGTTCATGATTTTTTACTAAGAAAAATTTACCAAGTTACGAAGGAAAAATCAAGTCATGACATTGAGATCACAATGTGACATACGTTACGCCATGACTAGTTTGGGTAACACGACTGTGAGGCGTTATTAGACTCCTCCTTGTCACTCTATTAGTCTGATGAAGTTAGTATACACGAGAACATATTCATAACATAAAAAAACCATACCTTTGAGTGGCATAAGACCCTTTTGTATAAGATTGGGATATTGATCATAACATACGAGAGAACCAGCACCAGAAGTCCACAGAAAAACCTCGGGAATACCCAATTCCTCAGCCAACGGGAGGGTGAAACCCATAGAGGTGTCGGCCACTATGCAAGTCACCTGAGAATAGGAAGCACTCGCTTTCGCAACAACACTTTTAAATGGACTGAAACCAGTTTCATGGAGGGACTTGATTACAGATACCACATCTTGGGTGGCATCTTTGTTTTCAGGCGGTGGAAGGCCATCAGGAATAGTCTCAAAGCGGAAGGAAGGGATTCCACATAGGGCGTCCGTTCCTTGTGACTTAAGGAGGCGTTGGTGGTTAAACTCTGTGTTGACAAATGTGATATCGAAGCCTTTTGAATGGAGGATTTTTGCAAGTTTTAGCATCGGATTAATATGGCCTTGTGCAGGAACTGGTATGCATACTGCATGTGGCTTATTCACTTGTTCCGAATCCATGGAATAAGCAAAGACACCATATTTGAAAACATGTAACAATGGTCTTATAGGCGAAAAATTAAGCATCAAAGTTTAAAAGCTGAAAACAAATAAAAGATTACAAAATGAACCTAACAATCAAAGAGCAATACATTATTTAATTGCTAATAATATAATTAATTCATAAACATATCTTGTTAAACTTTGACTAGATTTGGTTTTATAACGAAAATCGTTGTAAATTAATATTTTTAATCGTCTTACCAAATACTTTAGACGAACAATGTACATGATAGGGATACAATGAACAAGTATATGCCGAACAGAAAGACAAGAAAACAAGGACAAGAAAACAAATAGCCGAGATACTTATTTAGTACATAACTTGGATCGACACATGCTTCATGAAATATTATCCGTCCAAAGTGACAAGCCGGCGAAAATCAGCTGGTTTACTAGCATATTATGAATGTTGACAAACTTACTGTTACAGTTGTGTACATAGAACCTGGCCAAATTAGCTTCTAGTTCCAAACCTTTTTTAATCAAACTCTATACTTTAGAACTATCTCTTTTAAATTTGTATACTAAATTAATCAAACTCTATACATGTTGTAGTTAAGTATGGGGTATATTACTTTTTTACAACTAAAAGTATAAAGTTTTGCAGTTTGTTCGACCCATTTTAAGTATATTTTTCTTATAAATAGTTATTTTCTACAACGAACATCATAAAAAGGCGCACAAACAAGCTTTAGCTTGAGTCCAGGACTAGGTCCGGCTCCTTAAAACCCGGTCCCGTCTGAAAGGTCTAAAAATTCCTAGAATTATAAAGCTCGGTTCAGCCTTAACAAGCCCGAAAAAAGCCCAAAATCCTGGGCTTTTTTAAAGAAAGCTTGAGTACAAACATTTTAATAATAAAAGCCCCAGTCCTTTATTTTGAAAAAATATATTTATATATTTTATTTTCTATTAATTTATATATTTTTGTATATTTTTCAAATAATCTACTATTTTTATAACAAATAATTATATTATCATCATTTTTCCTGAGAGACATACTTTTTTATGCTAATATCCGGGTTTAGACCGGCCCAAGTTATTTTGAGCCTATACTTTTCTAAAGCCCGGGCTTTTTGCATCGAATGTTAAACTACATCGTTAACGAGTTTTTTTTAGCCCAAATTTTTCAAAAGGCCGGGGTTATGTTTGTTTCTTTTATGAATACTTGTATAAATAGTATTTAGAGCATGGGTAATTAAGCTTGTATAGGATTCGAATGATAAGTCAATATGTTTATGGCGAGTTATACATATATACTTAACCTTTATTTTAGATGATGTGATGTTATATATGATAAAATAGTTGTGTTATGGTCATTAACTCATTGTAAATTGAAGAGTTAACAAAGGATATTGGTTTTGAGAATATACGAGACAAATGGGTTTGGACTCTCGATAATTCTAAGAAATATATTGTTAAGTTTGAAAATTAATTCATGGTGATTCCCTGCCCGACAACTCGCTTGGTAGTCATCTGGGCGGAGTTTATCATTTGAACCCTTCTCCCATGTAAAGTCAACATCAACTTATAACGGATTTTCTATGCTTTAAAAGATAACGTCAAAGAAAACGAAAACACTTGCCTAAAGCTCGTTGATTACGTTCTTCATAGGGTCGCTTCGTTCTCGACCTCCTTGAGTCCTTGCCCTTTGTATGATTTGTGAATCTTGAGTTATAACATAAGGAAGTCATTGTATAAAGATTTAACAACATTAGATAAAGTTGCAACAAGTTAGATCATGTTGAGTTGATCGAGTTTCAATTTTTAATTCTGTAAATATTTATTCCATTGTTTTTAATTTAAAAATCTTGAAAGTTATAAAAGAAATAGAAAACACACATTATTCACTAGTTTTCTGTTAACGTTTTCGAACTCTTATTTAATTATTCTAAGACGTTTGCTTGGCGAGATTCAAACTATAATCTCTCATAAACACGTATATATCTTACCACTATATCCCCTAAAACCGGTTTGGGTTTTGTAAGACACGCTTTTAAAAAGATAAATAAAGGTTGTAACATTCTTTTCAAAACCACAATTTTGTGCAAAGTAAATAAAATCTATTAGTAAAACCATCATATGAAAAACTTATAATAAATATAATTTATTTACTTTCATCCGATATAAAATACCACTATTTAACGAAAAAGGAGAATTAATATAAATCATCCTTAACGTTTGTTTCTTCATATTCCGTCTACAAACATAAAAATGTGTGTATCGTCTTTATTAGGTACAATAGGTCTTAATCGTTTATATAAATCTTCTATTTCAAAATCGATTATAACATAAAATATTTATTATATAGACGATATATACACTTTTAAAACCAACCGTATACAAGAAAAAACGAACAAAAGATCTTAGGATCTACTCCTTACTCTCAGTATCTCACTCACTCCGCTATGGCTCCCAAAACCGTAGTAATCACCGTTCCCACACTAATCCTCTCCGTCGCCGGCGCCGGAATATTCCTCATCTTCCTCATTTCCTCCTTATCCTACTCCCCATCCACCTGCACTTGCCCCACCACTACCACCGCCACCGCCGTGAAATCTGCTGAAAAACAGCAACAGATCTCGGCGACAAAAGACGATATCGAGTGGGTGAAATCACAGATCGAAGTGAATGGACTTCGTATGCAAGATAATGTTCTTCGTAAAGGGATTAATCCTCGTACTCGTGCTCAACAGCTCCAGGATTTGATCCAGTAAATTTTCTTAATTTTTTTTTTTTTTTTTTTGAATTAATGCAATTATAGTTTATAAATTTGAACTTGATTTGCTGTGAATTAGGGCTCAAAGATGAGGGTAGTTTGGTAATTTTACATGTATCTTATGATCAGAATCATATTTAGTTTATTTATACAGTGAGCTAATTATTTCGATTTTTTCGGAATTCGGATCATAATAACTGGTTTAGGTGAGCTAAGTGGTGTGTAAAAATAATGTATCACTATCATGAATTAGGGCTTAAAGATGAGGGTAGTTTGGTAATTTTACGTTTACCTCGGTAATTAGAGTTATAGTTAGTTTATTTATAGAGTATGCTAATTATTGCGATTTTCGATTATAATACCTAGTTTGAATGGAATTGTTTGTGACTTTATTTATTTTAGGACGGTAGACGAACTATTTATACCATTGGACTAAATAGTCTATGCAATTAGTTTGGTTAGGAAAGATAACTTTTATTAGTTTGCGTAATAAAAAATTGGAGCTATGATCTTGAAACTCGAGTATTTTACAGTTCTACTTTAGAAATGATCTTGTAGGTCTTAAGCATATAGTTATTCAACTCTGCTTTGATTACTTTTGTAAGTGAACGTCTTCTGTGTACGTTTTCTTTTTGTGTGTTTAATTGTTTATGCCTAATTGCAAATACTCTTTTCTTTACAGTTATAACGTTTGATTCGAACTTGCTAAAATGTTATGAAAGAAAGCAAGATTAAAATGTTTTTGCATCACTTTATGTATCGGCATTGGTTTAATGATCATTAGACGAGTTTGGTTATGTTGTGAATATGAAAAAGACATACCAGGTCTTCTTAAGGTTGGCGATTCTATATATTTAGATTTATTGATTATGAGTTCATTGGTATATGTGGAATCGGATTATGCCATGGGCAATTTTGGCTGTCTTTTTACCGAACAAATTTGGAAATATAGAATTGCATAATTAGAGACAAGTAGTGTAAAGAGTGACAAACTTAAGTTTTGAGGATTGCGAAACAGACAAAAAGCAAGATAACATAATAAGTTATCTTTATTACAGTTTAGGCAAGATGCCTCACTCTCGATCCGTTCATTTATCCATTTGTCAATTTGGTTATGTTTCATCTAGAGCAAGTCAAATGGGTCACATAAAAAGGTTTAGCTAAAAATGGATCGGGTCGAATGGGTCAAAAGTACAACTCCCTGAATCGTTTTATTTAAAATAGCTTTTCTGATCATATTTAAGTATAAAGATATTTAAAAACGGACAAAAAGAGTGTTTGTGGTTCAACCACAACCCAAACCGACCAACCCACTTTCAGTCTTATTTAGAGTTAACCCATTTTGACCTGTTAGTTTGTTACCCAACCCACTCATTTTCTCACCTCTGTTTCGACTAATGTGGACTTACTGAGTTTATAAAATAATTGTATGAGTCGTTAAATGACTTCATTTCGCTTATATCTAACCTTAATATTTACAGGTACAAAGGCATATCACACTACGAAGACGAACTAGAAGCAAAAAACCACACATCATTTCCATGTCCAGGTGAACTTTTAGTAGAAGAGCACCACAGTAACTACGGTGAACCCTGGGCCGGAGGAAGGGACGTATTTGAATTCCTCGCGGAATCTTCCCAAATCTCCCCTGAATCACGCGTTCTAGAAATCGGTTGTGGTACACTTAGAGTCGGTTTACATTTTATTCAATACTTAAGCCCCGAACGCTTCCACTGCCTAGAAAGAGACGAACTTTCTCTCATGGCTGCCTTAAGGTATGAACTTCCCGCTCACGGTTTACTTCAAAAACGCCCTTTGATCTTAAAAGGCGAAGACATGGATTTTCAAAGATTCGGATCAGGTTTCACTTACGATTTGATATACGCTAGTGCTGTATTTCTCCATATGCCAGATAAACTCGTGTGGGTTGGATTAGAAAGATTAGTAAACAGATTAAAACCGTTGGATGGAAGAATATTCGTGTCACATAACGTGAAATTTTGTTCGCGATTAGGCGGTGATGAGTGTACTAAGAGGCTGAAAAGTCTAGGACTTGAATATATAGGAAAATTTACACATGATAGTTTGCTTTTTAATCATTATGAGATCTGGTTCGGGTTTAGAAGGTTTAAAGTGTAATTTCTTTTATCGATTATTTTTGTAGTTTTCGTGTTAACCGATCAAATTGGTATTTAAGAATTGTGTTATATGTAAGTAAACTGATATACATTGTTGTTTGTAAAGAGTTTAAACTCTTACATTGAATTCATTGGTATTTAACTATTTGTTGTCATGTTATATAGTATCATTTTCTCGGGTACAACTGTACAAGATAATCGTCCACTACACGAAAATACAGAGTTTGCGACAACTTAAATTACTAAGACGGATAAAAATACTTGAAAAATGTTACTTAAAACGATAAAAGATTTTCAATCTAAACCGTAAAAAAAGTGAAGATTTAGATGTACAATGTGAACACGAACATTTACAATAACGACTAGACTAACGAACTAGTTTAAACATTTACTTACTGAGTTCATGGTTCGATATCGATTCACTTATGAACTAAAATGAGTTACAAAATTACGACAAACTAAAACTTCTCTTTACTAAAATGAGACACAGGTGTACCAAATGAAGTCAAGCCATCCTCACAACCACTAACACCACCAGAAACCGCAACGACTTCAGACGACGTCTCAGTAACTGACTGAATCATAACCGTCGGTTTAACCTCGGGCAACATCACCACCATCTCACCTTTCAACATCTTAACAACTTCTTTCATAACCGGTCTCATTTCATAATTCGGATGAACACAAACTAACCCACATTTCAAAACCCTCTCCATTTCGCTTCTATCAAATTTCCCACCCAAGTTACAATCCGCAGCGAACACCAACCGTTTCTCCTCCCATAAATCCCACACCCAATCAGTCACCACGACCCCATTTTCGTCCACTGCGGGCCGCCCACTCGCCACTTCCAATACCACCACCCCGAAACTGTACACGTCAGCTTTCGCCGTGGGAACCCGAGAGTAAACATACTCGGGTGCCAAATACCCCATCGCACGTGCCGGAACTGTTATGTCACGTGACATCATATGGTTTGAATCCATAACGATATTACCTAACTTAGGGGTAAAATCGTAATTTACCATCACGTTACTTGTTTTCACGTTTTTATGAATCACGTGCTGGTCACACTCTTCGTGTAAGTAAACTAAAGCTGAAGATATCCCGAGAAGTACGTTTACTCGGGACGAGAAATTGAATTTCTCGCCGAGTATTTGGTTTTGTAAGATTTTATCGAGTGACCCGTTTAACATGTAGTCGTAAACTAGAATAAACTCGTTCTTTTCGCAACACCAGCCTTGTAACTTCATTAGGTTTTTGTGTTGCAGTTCGCTCACGCTTGTTGCGTATTCTGTTGCGAATTGAGTGTTAAACGACCCCGTTTTGAACCTTTTGACCGCAATTGATCTCTTCAGGTGATCCGCTTTGTACACTATAGCTGAAGTTCCTTCTCCGATTATCAGATTTCGGTGAAACCCTTTTGTTGCTGATCGGATTTCCGAAAGTTTCAATCTTTTCGGGATACCCGTTTGATCGGGTCGGGTTATGTCACGTTGAGTCAAACCCGACCCGTGTTTTTTCCTCACACAAATGTACACAACTACAATAATACACACTGTTCCAAGAATCAAAATTATATTGAAAACCAATAATCCAATAGCTAATTTGATTCCACCTAATTTATATGTAATCGTATGATGACCATTCTTTCGAAAACCCGATTTTTCGTATACGGGTTTGGGTTGCGAAACTTCCGGAAAACACACCAAACAATCACCCGACCCGATATCTTCAACTTGGATCTCCCCGTGCTCCGCTTCGTATGTTTTAAACTCCCAACTATTAACCATATACACACTCGAACCTCTCCCATTCGCACCCGAAAACCCAACATAAAAAAACCCGTTAAACCCCCTTTTCGAAAGATCAACGGGCGCAACTAAAACCGGAGCATCGGGTCTAACCCGTGTCAACCCGACCCAAACCAAAACCTCTTTTTCAAAACTTTTATACTCAACCCAACAACTAACAATTTTCCCGCTCTTCAAATCAATCGAATTCGCATTCAAATCAACCGAAGCAATCGAATGAATCGAATCCAAATCGATCCCAACGTGATTATCATTAATATCCCCAAGATTCTCATCATAACTCGTATCAAATTCAACCGCCAAAAACTTTGAATTAGCAAAATCCTTATTGGGTAACCCGATACAATTAACCGAATAAGGTAACGAATTATACTCGGGTGTGATCAAGAAGGCGAGTCCTTCACCGAACCCACATTGCGAAAAAGAGGACAAAGGTGGTGGGATGATTCGGAAAGTGAAATGTGTTAGGAATGATAAGTTGGAATGAGGGAACGGGATCGGGTTTTTGAAGAATATTCGACCGGTGTTTGGGTGGTTTAACGGGTTGTTTGGAGTGCAATGTGGGAGAGGGGTAGTCAGGGTTATGGCGGTTTCGTTGATTCGAGACGATCCGAAACGAGTGAAGTGTGATGATGAAATGGTGGTGAAGATGATGAAAAAATGGAGGGAAAAAAGTAGAGATTTTTTGTCCATGGAATTATGAAATTCTGTTAGTGTGGTTATGGGAATAAGAAGGGGATTATAACGGCAAATGTAACAAAAAGCGAAGGGGATTTCATTTAGGGCCGTTTGATTGTACAACAGATCACGGACCGAGTCCGTAGTCTGCATGTTTGATAAGTTTATAAAAAGTTTGGACTTCGGATCGAGTTTGTGATTTTGCCTGAGAGTCGGTCTGCGATTTTTTTAAGAGGACCGAGTCCGAGACAAAATCACAGACTCGGTCCGGAGTCCGAGTTTTTTATAAACTTATCAAACATACCGAGTCCATGGTCCGAGTTCGAGTTATGCAATCAAACAACCCCTTAATTATAGTTTTTCTAAATTTAAATTTAGAGTATATTTTTCGAGTTTTGCTAACACTAGTCTTTGGACATGAACGTCTATTGTTAACGACTAATTTCTTTTGAAAAATATTATTAAAAAGTTTCGTTTTCTAGCAAAAGTCATGTCACTAACTATATATGTATATATTTCTAGTAAAAAAGCCGAAGTGTAGGACACATTATTAAATCATAGCATTTCGTAAAAACAGTATAATTTGTATTAGTATATGTACATTCTAAAAGAAACAAAAATTATTAAACGATATTTTTACAACTAAACAAGTAGCAAAATTACATTGACAACTAACCCATATTAAAAAGAGGTCTAATTGAGAGGTCGAAACTCTAATTAGAGTAGTAACAAGTAACAACACATAAAGGGTGTGTTTCATATGAAGACTTTAGGGACTTTTTTACAAACTTTTAATTTTAAAAGTAAAAGCATTATTTAAATAAAAAGTTTCAAACTTTTAGTTTGAAATAAAAAAATAAAAAACCAAAAAAATGATTTTCAAAAATCCGGAGCCTCTTTAGAAATAAAACAAAAGAAGTTACGAAATAAAAACTTCACTTACAACTCTAAGCCACATTTATGTGAAACATGCCTAAAGTTGTCACAATATGGAACCACTTCTAAATCCAAAAGACATACCCTAACCATTTTTCAGCATGCCATCTAACGTTATGTATTCCATACATTATCTTGATTTCCATAAAGAATAACGACATAAGAAATAAAACAATATATACGTTTTTAGAAAAACGACTAAAAATCCGAAACCTTAAAGGCGTATAACTCATATAAAAAAAATATATATATAAGGCGTATTTTGCTTCGGCTTATACATAGGCTTATCAAGTTTATCAAATTTTCAAAAAATTTATAAGTTCATAAGACTGTAAATAAGCAGAAACAAAGACTCCGTAAATTAAATTTTAGAAAGTAAATGGATTAAAACTAAACCATAAGGGGACAAATTGCAATATGATACAAACTTTACATAAGAATTGACAACTCTTATTTCTTTCTCAAAATTACCTCAATTCAAATTAGGGTTAGGGTTTTACAATTTTATACGCAGCAGCAGCAGTTTTTCTAAAACCTTGTAAGCTTTTCAGACTCTAATTTAGTTAATAAATCATCATATTTAATTCATCGCCGTTTTATAATTCAGCTGATTTTATTTTTTTTTCGGTGATTTTTGTTGATTTTTCAGCTTTTTTTATGTTCGTAGTTCGTGAAATTTGTTGTATTTGCAGTTTTGATTCATGTATTGTATGTGTATATATGATTATGTGATTATTTAATTGGAGATAGTTTGTTTTGAACTGGAATTTATTGATTTGATTATGATATCGAAGATACTAAGCGCGTCTACGGTGATATCGAAGAGCGTGTAGTTATTAGTTTACGTTTGAAAAGTGTATGGTGATATGGATGTTTATTGTGGTTTTGATTGGTTATTAGAACTGTTTTATGATTATTTGTGTTGAGCTCAAATTTGTTGATTTATTATGATATCGAAGATTCGAAGAGCGTGTAGTTAAAATTTTAGGTTTGAAAAGTGTAAGGTTATTCGAAGATACGATTGTTAGTTGCGGATTGATTAGTTATTTGAACTGTTTATGTGATTATTTGTTTTCAGCTCAAATTTGTTTTGTTATTATGATATCGAAGATAAGAAGAGCGTGTAGTTTTTAATTTTATGTTTAAAATGTGTATATAGTGATACGGCTGTTAAATGCAGTTTGACTGGTTATGCAAACCGTTAATATGATTATTTCCTTTGAGCTCAAATTTGTTGATTTATTATGATATCGAAGATACTAAGCTCGTGTAGTTATGAATTTTAGGTTTGTTAAGTGTATGGTGATACGGTTGTTTAATGCGGTTTGATTGGTTATTCCAACTGTTTATATGATTATTTTTGTGTTGAGCTTGAATATATTGATTTATGATATCGAGTCGTGAGTAATAATGAATATTAGTTTCAGAAGTCTACGGTGATACAGTTGATATAAAGAGGTGTTAAGTAATTGCAACAATAATTATCGCAAAATTGAGGTTAAGTTGAAATTTTGGGGATATAGTGACTGTAATGCTTACTAGGCTTTCTTCAGTGAGGATGTCATTTGGTTGGTTAATGTTGTGTTCATTCGGTACAAGAAAAAAAATTTAATTTATGAAGAAGCGTTATTATTGTAACGTTGTTAGCTTTATTGCCCTTTCTGTCCAACTTAAGAATAAGAAAAAAATGAAAACTCTGTTCTCTTACTTTTCAACTCGAGAACAGGGTAGAAGAAAAAATACTTACACTCTCTTTTCCTTGCTCTTTACTTCTGTCTTAAACTCCTTTTTCTCTCAAAACTAGAGAAGATTGTGTAAGGGGGTTCAGGTCACATACCTTTTATGAAAGCTACGCTAAGAAATAGATTCCAAGGGTCTCCCATTTTCTAATATACATGCTTGAATAAATCCGTATCTTTTTGAGAAATATTGAACATTAAAGTCATCAAGGAATATGTCATGTTTTCTTTAAGTGCACCTGTTTCGTCTGTTGTGTATATAAGTTTCCTAGCTAATGACACGCAGGAGGTTCTCAGGTGTTTTGACGAGAGCCTATGAGATGTGATAGACAAGTTTTTCTTTGGGCTATTATTTCACACCAATGTTTTTGCTAAGACAAACCATTGTAATCCAATTTCTTTTAGTAGCTTCATTGGTGTTTGTTAGTTCTTATTTCATTTTCACTCCGTGTATCAAGTGTTATTTGTTTCTTTTGGACATGTTTCCTTCTGTAACATAGTTAGACCTGCTTCCTTCTTCTAACCATTCATTCATGTATATTTGTCAGTCTTTATGCATTTATTTATAAGCATGTGTTAGATCCTTTTTCTTTTCGTTGAAACAAAATATTAGACGATATCTTTCAATATAAGTTAGACCTGCTCCCTTCTTCTAACCGTAACACTCTTCAAAATAATATTTAAAACCTTAATATATATTGTTTAGTCTTTAATATTTTCAAGTGTTATGCTTCTGCTGGAACAAAATATTAGACGATTTATCTTGCAATTCTATGTGCCGCTTTTCATATCTTGTTCTTCTTTCAGCTGAATATGATTGAGCAAGACGAGTATCGCTGTTTTGTTGGAAATCTTTCATGGTCAACATCTGACAGAGAATTGAAAGAAGCTTTCAAGAAGTTTGATCATCTTGTTGATGCAAAGGTATTCAGCGATCGGGAATCCGCTTTTTATTTCTGTTGGTAAATGGTACACTCTTCCATTTTTACAACGACCTTGGGCTATATGCATCCTTGGTTTATGTAATATTGTTTTCTGCCCAGTTTTAAAAAAAGATTATTGTCAAGATTTCTCCTCGGGCTAAATGGTACACGTTTAGTGAAATACTAGTTACTTTGTTAGCAAAATCCTTTTAAAGATAATAATTCAATTTTATTTGAGTAAAGTGATTAAGGTGATTTCAGACGGTTTATAGTATATGTGACAACCTTTTTTAACAATTTAACCTGTTTCATTTTTAGCTAAAGTTTTTCTGTTTGTTATCAATGAAAACTTTTAAAAGCCAAATTGGCCCACTTTCACGTAATTGAGTTCAAGTTGCTAACTTCAGTAAACAAAATAGGCTTTCAAATCATAATGTTACTAACACGTTTACTATTTTAACTATGAACCACGTAACATGTTTAAGTTATCCAACTGTTCACCCAAGTGGTTTTATTTCAGGTTGTTATGGACAGATCATCTGGGCGATCACGTGGATTCGGATTCGTTACCTTTGATGAAGAAAAGTCGATGGAAGATGCAATTGAAGCAATGAATGGAGTAGATTTAGATGGACGTAATATCTCAGTAGATAAAGCTCAACCAAATCAAGGTGGTAGAGACCGTGACGGTGGTCGTGACAGTGGACGGGACAGAGACAGGGGTAGGGATCGCGGCCGTGATGACAGATATGGTGGTGGTGGTGGTGGTGGTGGCAGGGGATCAGGCGGTGGTGGCGACTGTTTTAAATGTGGCAAGCCCGGCCATTTTGCTAGAGAATGTCCAGATGGAGAGGGATCAAGAGGAGGAAGTAGGTATGGTGGAGGGGGCAGAGAAGACCGATATGGTGGTGGTGGCGGCGGCAGCCGCAATGGTGGTCCTGATCGCAGTAGTGATCGTGATCGCGATCGCTCAAGTGGACGCAATAGGGATTCCGGCAGCCGTGGTGGATCAGGAAGTGATAGACGTGATCGTTCTGGGCCTTATGAACGTCATTGATAAAGTGATGCATCTGAGGTATTATTTTCAATTTCTTTAAAAAGAAACATTTTACCAATCCAACTTTACAAGTTATCCTTGTAGACGTTGAAACTTGAATGACTGAAAACACTTATTTGTCGATTTCTCTATTATTTTAAATTTTTTCCTTCAAAGATGATACAAATAGTTTATACTTATTGATGAATTGTAACCTATATCTTGACGATTTTTTTTGTTATATTTCAGCTACGGGAGTGAAGCTGGAACTAGTGACATGAAGATTATATAACCGCTTCTTAGTATCTGTAGGATCTGCGTAATTACATTTGGTTTCATTTTGAATTAACATTAAACTGGTATCATGCTACATCCTTTATTTTCTGTCAAATTCTAGTATCTGTTTCTGTTTCGTTTAGACAAATTTTCTGAGTGTTGAATTAATCGGTTTAAGTATTTCTAAAGTTATAATTGCTGCTTTATCGTGTACGTTTTACTTTTCGTGGCAAAGCTATTTTTGTTACTTAATCACGTATGTTCCTGAAATTCCGCTTTTGAATGTTGAAATCGAAAACATTTCAATTTTGGCAAGTCAAAGAGGTACAAATTTCCAAATTGGTCACTATGACATTATTGAACCAATTCTATTAATAGCTTATTGGTCAACCTAAAGTTTTATTTTTATATATGAAGTTAGGAAATTTGCCACTTAGAAATATGAACACATTTATGTGTGAATGGGTAGACTTATACTTCCTTCGTCCCATATTATTTGTCCGAATTGTATATTTCGTTTGTTCCAAAATAATTGCCCGATACTAAAGATAGATGAAAATTTTGAATGAGTTTACTCTGTTATCCTTAGTTTCAATTATTATTACAAATATTATTGAAAGCAATAAGAAAGAGAAAAAAGTAATCCAAGGTCGAGGTCTTAGAAATTGTATTACCAATTTTATTTTTCGATTAACGATAGTACGATACACTAATCGGTTTCACAATCAACATGAGATGTAAACGAGCAACTATAAGAAAATGAGTTGAATTATTAATTGTTTATTACTTATAAAATGAACCTCAGACCTCTGTTGTGTGTTTTATGTCACCGACCACTAAGTTAGACAAATGATTTGTTTGGCAAAAACTAGTACACCTATACCCGGAGTTTGACCTTTTATGTAGGGTTGAAAACATGTCGTAACATAATAGATTAACCTGAGTTTATAAATGTAAAAGATAAAAGGATATCTAAAAAATGTATACCACAACGCATAGAATAGACACATTCATCAAGTGACGACCCGGAAAGCGTTACGTTGCTATGAATCATCTATCAAACTTGCATAAAATGTTAAGTTTAAGATGAATTATGAAATATCGGTAACATATTCTTGTTTAAAGTTAATTCAAGATGGTCCATATGTAACATCGCAATTGCGACGTAGCATGATGCCACATGTAACTGCAACTAATTGCTCATCTCATTCACGGGCACAAGCAGAAAATAGATTGGCCGATAGTATAGTATGGTATCAGGTAGTTATCGCCTATTCGTAGTCAACAATGCTTAGCTAGCGCCATTTCCCTAACCTATCGGCTAACTCCATAAGTATAATAGGGGTCGGCATTCAAAGTAGTCATGTGAAGACATGAATGTGAATGGTGCCCGCTTTCATTTAAGCGACTACTTCAATTTTCGGTTAATGCCCCATTATTTTACTTCAATTATTTTGACTAGTAACGCGTATATCATAGTCAAAAAGATAATTTTGACGTTTATGTTAACTTACATGTTTCTTTAAAGATAAAAAATATTTTTATATTAAAATTAAAAAAACATTACATTTGAAAAGCAATTATTAAATAAATGTTCTGAAATAGTAAGTAAGAATATAATTAAAATTAATGCATGTTAATATAAAGAGAATAAAAAATCGTGGGTAACTTTTTACTTCCATTACTTATTAAACAAAGTTAAATTTGAGGCTTTGTAATCTCACTTTTTCTTGTTTTATGCATCACTCAATTAAATATGTTGTAATCTTATTTACTTTATATTATTAAATGATCTTAAAGTAACTAAATATTCATTAAGGATATATAATCAAATGAAAATGAGGCTATATAACTAGATTATTGTCACGCGATAACGCGGAAAAAAATAAAAATTGAATTGTAAATTTTATGTTTATGTAGGTTTTAATTTATTATGAGAAAATTATTTTATACGTATAATACATTTATATTTTTACGTTTATGCACATGTTTATAATTATAATAACATATAACACATTTACTTTTATACACATGTTTTGATAATTTGTATTATGAGATTTAGAATAATAATAAGGTAAATCATAATCTAAATTGAACGATTATATAAATAAATTATAATTTTGTTTTTTATTTTAGTATAGATGGAATGAAATAGAGAATGTAATTATGTATTGTAAAAGGGTGTAAAATGAAAATAATATTTGATGAAATCATCAGTCTGATTTAACGGATGACATCAAAGAAGTTAACCAAACCAAGGGACCTAACTTTGACATGTGGCATTTAAGACCCATCTTTTATTATATATTAAAGATTTGTATCGTGTTTGATTTTGGGATTTAGGGTTTACGGTTTGAATCATTTGAACATGACTGTCTTAGTTGATCGTTTAGTTTTGGAATCACAGACTCATACACCACTAGAGTAAGCTGTTATCTGGACCAGCCAAATGGGTTAGACGAGTTAAAAACTTATAAACATAATCGAGAGGTGATTGAATTTTGTATTATTATAATACAAACCCCAAGGTTGTAACTTGGTGATGGGGGCTTGGGATCCTTTAGTGGTTGAGATCAAGTTCAAACCCAATAAACTACAATTTGATCAACCATACAAGCGTATTTCGATTAGTTTTAAAAGAAGAGACTTTATTGAAATGGTCGGCTTTTTCAATATGGGTGGAAACTCTATTGAACGGATAATTGAGTTAGTCTAAAAAAGATCACATCATTGTCTGTCATATATTATCCCGAAGATAAGATGTGTTGTCTCTTATCATTGTCAATTATACTAAAAGTTACTTATATATTCAAGCAAGTTTTCCAAATATATAATTACTTTGAAATGCAATTTTAATCTAATGCATTTGTTTAAAAGTTAGTTTATTTTGGTACACAAAAAACTATATTACAATAACACAATTATTAAATGCTAAATTACAATCCCAATAAATAGTTTTAAAGAATTCCTGGAAATTAATAATATTTCCCCTAGTTTAAGAGTTTGACCTCTTTTTAACAACTTTACATATTATATGCATCAAACTAATAATATAAAATTATAATAGATCATAAGGTTGCAAAATAAACCAACTATTGTATTATTTAATTATTTTGAAATAAAAGATCTACATAATTAATATAAAATTTCTTGAAAGAATCTTTGACTAAGAGTTCATAGGTTCATTTCACATAAAGATTATGTGGTGATTTTAAACATTATTTATTGAGTTTAACATATAAATGGGTTTTGTTAATAATAAGTTTATCACATATAAATACAAAATACTAACATTATGAGAAATAATCTATATCAAAACATGAGAAAAGATCAATTAAGACCCATAATTTTCTTGAGACAAAAAGACATCATTTTGGCCCTTGATCTCATTTTAATCTAATGGTTAAGATTAAAACCAAAACCCATTTTTCTTTTATTTTTTAAAATTAATTTATCTCACAAACCGTTGATGGTTAGACGAAACAAAATACACCGTTGCGATCGTCTCGTTTTTATCTTTAATTAGAGCAGTGGTGTTATATACTTTCGACGACTTTTTTTTTTTTTTTTTTTTTTTTATGGGTATTGAAATTATAACGATAATATCATATATGATATTTACATCATTACGTAAAATTGTAATAAAAAAGAATTACTATAAAATGTGTAAACTATCTAAATTTAGAAAAAAAATCGAATTTTAACTAGTTTTATTTTTTCTCGTTTTTTGACATAAAATGTGATATACTAAAATCACATATGATACTACTATATCATATGTGATATTACTGTAAATCATATATGATATTATCACATATGATTTGAACACTAAATAGGAGTTTCGAAACATAGATTTGTTATATTACATACATTCAACTTAAATCAAAAAGAAAAACAAAAAAATAATATGTCAAACTACTGATATCACATATGATAAAACAGTGATTTGTAATATAAAATTTCAAAACTCGTAAAAAACCCGAAAATAAATTTCGTCAAAAGTATATCGAGTGGGTACTCTATACAAAGGTAATTTAATGCTCGTTACAATGGTATAATTTATTCGTTTAATACATTTACGGTTTTTGAGATATTTAATTTTTAAACAAAATTATATTTTAAGTGGGTTTTTAAAATTGAGTGTTATGATTGGGTCTTTTGGTCTTAAATTTTTTTATGGTCTTTCTTGATCTCAATCCATCAAAACATATTTTAGAGTTAATTACACTCTTAGATTGCCCAACTAATTTGTAAAATTCAACAAAATAATCGGTTAATAACATTTTATTTCATCGTAATTTTAGTGTACTTTGATAATAAACATAATTTTACCAATATGTAACATGACATAATTTGCCAATCAAAGATTATTTATATCCATATAAAAAAAAAGTAGATTATGATAACCATAACCCTATGAATTGTAGTTAAAATGTTATTACATGCTAAAATTGGTTGTATATTTATCAAGAAAGAGACATGTCGAGATTTATTAACCAATAGAACTGATTTTATATTTTCTAAAAACGTTAATTGAAAATAAAATAATATTTAATTTGAAATAATTTAAAAACCCTAATCTTTAATATATAATAAAAGAGGGGCCTTAAATGCCACATGGCGAAGTAAGGTCCCTTGGATGGGTTATCTTCTTTGATTTCAGCCGTTAGATCAGATTGATGATGTCATCAAAGACTATTTCTATTTTACACTCTCTTACAATACATAATTATATTTTCTCTTTCATTTACATCTCCACTGAAATAAAAAAAAACATAAGTTTATTTTACTGATAAATCGCTCAATTTAGACTATGATTTACCATGCAATACATAATTACATTTCATCAATCTGATCTAACGGCTGAAATCAAAGAAGATAACCCATCCAAGGGACCTTACTTCGCCATGTGGCATTTAAGGCCCCTCTTTTATTATATATTAAAGATTATATTTTCTCTTTCATTTACATCTCCACTGAAATAAAAAAAAAACATAAGTTTATTTTACTGATAAATCGCTCAATTTAGACTATGATTTACCATGCAATACATAATTACATTTTCTCTTTCATTTACATCTCCACTGAAATAAAAAAAACATAAGTTTATTTTACTTATAAATCGCTCAATTTAGACTATGATTTATCATATTGTTATTCTAAAATCTCCTCATAAAAATATCAAAACATGTATATAAACGTAAAAGTATATATATTATTTTAACTATAAGCAACATAGGTATAAACGTAAACGTATATATGTTATTATACGTATGACATTATCTTCTCATAATAACTTAAAATCTACATAAACAAAAATTTACGAGTCAAACTTTATCTTTGTCCGCGCTATCGCGGGACAATAATCTAGTTTAATTTAAAGTAGAGAGGTTAGATAACTAAAATTGGTATTGATGTTGATTATCTATATACATTATAAAACATTTTGTTATAAATGTTGAAAATTTAAGCATAATAAAATTAGTAAACTACCATTTTAATAAATTAATTATTTATTAAAATATTTCAAATAACTCTATAACACACTTGTCATATATATTTAAACTTTTGAAACAATTAAATTTTCTTTTTATATAAATTTAAAAAAATCATTTTAGTGTATAAAATTTTAAATAAGTGGAGTTAATGTTGAGAATTTATAACTAATTCAATGTTTATAAACTGAAAATCTTGATCGTTTGTTATATGTAACAACATATGTACCACCAAAAGAAGTTATTTCACCGAAAAGTTAAACAATTTCTTATCATCACGGCATCGCACGGTTATTGTTATTTTACTAGTTATCAATTAATAAATGAAAGAAAGTCAACAAAAAGAGGTTTTATAAGTCAAGTGTTACTACGTATGAAAACCTTGAACTTTGACTATGTCGGTTAAAATGTCAAATCACAAGAACATTGAATACAACTAATAAATGGAGTTAAATATAATCAAATTCAACGACTCTTCCATGTGTAGTTGAATGCCATCATGTGTGTTGATCCTTAACAATTATGAAGTGTTTAATGAACTCGTGTGTATGTATATATGTATGTATGTATGTATAATGTATATATATTTTTTTATATTTATATATTTTTTTCCTTTTTTTTTTTTTTGGAAACGGCAAATATTATTAAGTATCTCGACTTAGCAAGAAACTAAGGGAGGGCAAGGAGAAAAAACGGATTACAAAGAAATAGAAAAAGGATTACATTCTAATTTTGGAATTTGTAGTTACTTCATGTCGACAAATACCCCAGACAATAATACTATGTTGTCGTCACTTAGGACGAGTCTTTATGATTAAATGGTCGAATATAAGAATGAACAACAAAGAACTTAATTTGAAGATAATCTCAATTTTTAGATTTATGAAAACAAAAGCTTGTTTCAAAACTCAAATCCGAACAAAGAACACCTCCAACGAGCAAAGGAAAATAAGCAATGTAAGTGCAATATTAGAAAAAAAAATCGAAAAATAGAAAACCTTTGTTTATGGCCCCTCTATGATTCCGAATGGCCAAAGAACACCTTCAATGTCTAGTATAAATGAAAAAAGTTTGAAATAATTGAAAGAAACTTGATTTGTGATGACATTATCAACGTCTTAGTCTTAAACTTGGTACTATGAATGTCCGTCACTCATTTTTTTTTTTTTTTTTGCCATAACTAGAAAAGTAGTCCAAAACAACATCGTTTTAGCAATAACAACTTTCGGCATTTTATATCGTCAACTTGAACAACGACCGCGGATATAGAATGCCACTTTAAAACACTTTTGTGGCAATATTCTTAAATACAATAAAGGAAACTATACCTTTAAGCAACGTCATATATTCTTCTTGCATACAAAAACACGTTCGGTTGAAATTATGCCCACAACTTTAAATCATGTCCAAGAGAGTCAAAAGCATAAACCCAAAAATATCAATTAATTCATAAGTCAAATTTCTTGTAAGTCAAACTTAAAAAGTCCAAATTAGCAGTCCGTCCGTTAATACCAACTATCAAAATTATAATTATTTTTAGAGTTAATTACATAAATCGTCTCTTTGGTTTACCTAAAATTATGGATTTCGTCCCTAAATTTAAAAAGTTGCATAAATCGTTCAAGTTTAAAAATTAATTACGATTTTCGTCCCTAATTTATAATTTGCACCCGTAATTGGGGCAAACCTTAGGGACCAAATCCGTATTTGAGGACAAACCTTATGAACGAAATCCGTGATTAGAGCAAATGGGACGAAAAATGTAATTAATTTCTAAAAGTGGATAACTTATACAACTTTTTGAACTTAGGGACGAAAACCGTAATTTAAGATAAACCTTAGGGATGATTTATGTAATTAACTCTTATTTTTATAAATATTTCTTTCTTTGTCGTCTAGCGATTACGTCATCATGATATATTTATACATGCAATTTCACTATGATTATATAAACTTTAACCATCGTTAATTATAAATTTAGAGTTCTGATAACAATAATTCCACCGTTAATTATAAAAACTCAATTGATAACCGCAATCCTTATTGTCATAAAAACTCAAAAATTCAATAAGAGTCGAAAAGTTGAAATATAATATTTAAACTTTTGAGCATATTTTGTGCATTTTTTTCATATGACTTTACCTCATTTAAGGGGTCATGGTTTGGAGTTGTTTGTCTTTATATGCTTTCACATGACTTTGTCATCTTTGAAAACTCAGAAACTTGTTTCTTCTCATTGTTTTCTATGACAAAAAACACATTCTTTAATGATATTATTAACCAATAAATGTTTAAAAAAAGTACATTAATAAGGTATGCATAATATACAAATCACTAATATCCAAAAAATAATAATTGTTGCCTTCTCTCTTTTAAGGGTGGTTAAAGTGTTTTAGGGAGGTGATTCTTAGAAGATTACTTAAAATTAGTATGTCGTTTAAGCATACTAACAGAAAACCCGTACGATGTAGCGGAACGAAAAATTTATAAGCGATAAAATTATATTAATATATATTATATCTTTTTGAGTATAAGATTAATACATAAAAAGCACTCTAAATTTAAATTTATATTTTAAATTGAATTTAAATATTTAGAGAATAAATATGAATTAATATGTATTTTGGAAACTTTAATAGTTGTTAGAGAAAGTTAGGTTGTCAAATTAATACTAACAATAAAAAAAAAAGGACATTTTAGTCATTTTCTTCTTAAAATTTCAACACCTAAAATGCTTTATATGTAGTATAGATAATCGGATTTGGTATTAGGATCCAATCTGTAATTTTGGATCAAAACTCGAGTATGATGCATAGGAAGTATCGATTTCAATATTCTTTTGTATATCATGTTTATACACATTGGTTGTTTAGTCGACATTAATAAATAGTAATGTTGGCTTTTTTTTCAGTCGTGGTAAGTTCAATTTCGGTAATGACTTGTCTATTCACACTTTCTATTTCATCGGATGTATTCCATTCCATATCTCTTCTCGCTTTATTCGTTAAGCATCTTAAGTCTTTGTTTTACCAAGTGCTTTTTGTTGGATGTCTTCCATTTTGTCACACAATAGTTACATTGGTTTTACTTTGTTTGTTTCATTTGTGGCTAGTTTATTTTTCTATATGATTTCTAAACTAGGCCTATACTAGAAGTCTTTGCTTCTAAATTACTACATCACTATTGATTCATTATTGAAAATAAAATCATTATTTGGATCTTTAGCTTCAATTTTACCCTTCCTACAACTTTTCTACATCACTATCCAAGATTCCAATCAATTATGGGAGTTCATTTGTAGATCATTTTTAATTGAGTAGATAACCCGAAAATCACATGTGGTTATACTTTAATCTATACCAGGGACTAAGAGCCATCTTCCAATAAACCTCTATACTCAAAGTTAACGTGTTTAGGTCAAATAAAATTTCATATCAAGTGAAATAATTATAAGAATACGATATTTTAGTCATTTCATTTAGTTCATAAATCATCGACAATACATTTTAGATTCTATAAGAAGGTTAAAGTAATCTTTCCGACATACGGACGGATTATACTTGAAATTTGATTAAAATATAATAACATTGTTAAGTACAACACAAGATTACAACTTAAGCAATGGTATACAAATCAAAATCAATTTACTAATTCTACATGATATATGGATCAATTTGTCTATTTATAATCAAATTCAATTTACATTTTTCGAATCTAATCAGAATTGGTAAGTTAGATAAATTCTAAAACAAACAAACAAACAAACAAAAATATAGATCGACCAAGTCCGAATCAAGACTAGTCGAGTTAACTTGACCGAGTAATGATCAATAAGGCATAATATGAGTCGTCCGAGTTTCATAACTCGCCAAACACGACTTTGAGTTAACTCGTAAAACCCTAACCAACTCACCACACATTTGCCTAACCATACCAGAACAATTACTCTGCATCACCAACAACACTTTAGTTAATCCATTATTCCTCATTGCAACTTCTTGTGCAATTCGATCTCGAGACATATAACACAAACTCCAAATCACTCCGATACCATACTCCGTAGCCGGAGTAGATACTTTCATCAACCGTTGCACAACGGCTGAAACGCAATTTTCGTCTTCAGAAATCGCGGTACGTCCTTCGGTACACGTAGACAACATTTCCAAAACCTTCATAACCTTTTCAATCACAGAAACTGAATTTTCAACCCCGGATAAAATCTTACCCGCGGTTTTGATAAAACCTAACTTAACAAGGTCCTTTTTCGACTGACGCGATGTACAAACTGCGATCAACGCTGTTAAACCAGCGTTAATCGCAGTTTGATCAGTTTCCAAACTAATCAACCTATAGAAATGATTCAAACATATTTGTTCAGAGATCAACCTGCGCGATTCGATATTAAACGTAGCTAACGATTCCAAAACCCGAACCGCGCCGATCCTCGCCTCCAGGTTTCCGTTCTCCAAAACAAAACCAAAAGGCGAAAACGAACAAATTTTGAATTTGATGAGTTGCAGCAAAACACCTTTCTGTATCAAAATCAGATCCAATAGAATCATAACAAGCTCAATTTCACCAATAAGCTTATTCGTTTCACAAAACCTTAACAATTTCATCATACACGGAACAAACTCATCCAATTTCGCAACCAATTCACAATTCTCCTTACTCACTTTCACAAACTCAACAATAAACAACAACAGCTCAACATCAACATCAACAGAATCATTCAAATTCTGTAAACTAATCCTAACCTTCTCAAAGGCTACCTGGTTATCAAACCTGGAAGCAGCAGCATTGGATTCACGATACGAATCAGACCAGACGCGGATAAGTTTCCGAAGCGTAAGATTCGGAACGACGTCGGTCGATTGTAAGACCTGCATGGTGGCTGGACATGTATTGTGGCCGGAATCTAGCCATTTTTGGATGCTGGTGCGGTCGTAGGTGACGCCGGTGCAGAGACTGACCGGAGATTTCATTACATCCATGGTGATTGGACATTTGAAGAAGCTTGGGACGGTTAATTGTAACGGACTGGATTTTTCTCGAGCCATGGTTTTCGTGTGTGTGTGTGTGTGTTTTTTTAGAGAGAGAAAGTGGGGAAATGGGGAGGAGAGAGAGAAGGGGTGGGGGTTTTGAAGAGAGAGGGTTAAAGAGGTAGGAGGTGACGTCGACTAGTCAATGATTCATTTTCGGTGCTATTGTTTAGGTTTTTTGTGGCGACAATATCGTAGAATTTTAATATATTTTATAATTTTAGATATATGATTTTTTTTATATATTTTTACTATTTTTAAATTATATAATTATAAAAAATCGTTTTTTTCACGTTTTAATATACATTTAATCTAATATATATATTCACCAATATACAATTAAATGATCTTTATAGTCATTTTAAACTATTTTTAGGTTTTTTTTTTTAAAAAAAATTTCGTAACGCGTTACGAAAAACTCGCTTTAAAGCGCTCCATGGCTTGCCTTGACTCGTTTTTTGGACGGCACGCCTAACAAAGACGTCTTGCATGTTTTTCGTGAAGGCAAGTAACGCCTTGACGCCGTTATAACCTTGGTTAGGTTACATCATGAGTTTTTTGTGTCCATCCGGTCGTGACGGATCAAAAACTTACATTTTAATTAGTGATATTATATTGTTTTAAAGGTGTTGGGAGAAACTAAAACACACATAAAAAAAAATTCAAAGTTATATGTTACCAAAAATCATACACTAGTATAACATATCATACACTAATACAACATATAGGCTATAACATAATGTATATAACTCATGTGTATACACATGTATGGAAATTTTGAGTTTATTGATTGTAATTTTTAATTAATATGGAATGTTTAACTTCATTTAATGTCGATAAACATGTATATATGGGTGTATATTAGAAAAACCCTTGTGGTATATAGCAAATATGGGTGTATATTAGAAAAACCCTTGTGGTATATAGCAAATATCAAATATATAACAATTTTTTTTAGCAATTAATTGTAGAAAGGTGAAAGCAAATAAAAATGTAAATCGTGTATAATTCATTGTATAGAAAAAAAAACAAATAAAGACGTATCTATTTTATTTAATACCGTAACAAAAAGAATAAAATTAAAATTCAAAATTAACAATTCATCGAAATATTAACATAACTACTCTAACATGTTCGTTAAGGGTTTGTGTGATGGCAACTTTTGAAAAGCTTTTAGAAACTTGTTGAACAAAGAGTTCTAAAGATAAAAGTTATTTGAAAATGTTTTGAGATTTTGAATATCAGAGATTACTTTCATATCCTTCTTACTTATGTTTCATATAAGTTGTAGTTTTCAGTTTTAAATAAAAGTTTCGGTTTTTAGTTATCATTTTTAGTTTTTAGGTTCGAGTAATAGCACCAACCTATAATTGAATTTGTCAAACATCATAAGCTACATATGAAAAAGAACACGCAATAAGAATAACCGTAACCGTCTTTAAAACTAAAAAATACAACGCTTTAATGTCTAGACGTGTTAAATATAGTTAAAGTTATAATTATCAAAACCAATTGTTTTTTTAATTATTTCTTTTCTAGAGGGTTTTAAAAAACAACTTGTATGAAATACAGTATGAAATGATGAAACCTGGAAGCGTGTTTGATGATATTGAAAATAATGATTGTTATAAAATAAATGTCATAATTTGGTTTTTGACTATTGTTATTTTATTCATTAAAATAATAATTAATATTTATATGGAACCAAAATATCATGAGTTAAAGTTTAATAAAGTTTTATTTACAAAATGTATAAATTACTATGTAGTGTGTTTGAAGCCTTTTTTTTAATTTTTAATTTTTTGTTAATTTTGTAGAACTGATAATTATGATAAAGAGGATGTTTCGAATTTCTGATTGCGTGAAAAATTGTTTTGTAACTCAATCTCAAACGTTTCCAAAGTTCGGTTTTTGAGTTGCTTTTTATATCTAACAACTATAAGAAACCAAAGTTTTTAGCTTAAACATTTTGCTACCTTCTAAATGTTTTGTACAAAGTTGTTAAAGGTCGAGATCCTACTTAAGATCGTTTTCGTGTTCGTAAGATCGGATCGAAATCGTAAGATCCTACTAAAATAGAATTTTATCATATTAGTATAATCTATAACATAATTGCTAATAATAGGTCAAAATCATTAATTACTTGATTAAACGAGTGTAATAAGATTAATATAGATATAAGTAATTTAATTGAGTTAATATTGATTTTGATTTACATATGTTTGTTGGTTGAAGTAATAATGTTTTATAAAAATTACCTTTATTGGTGTTTTACCCGGTTAGACGATTTGTTATTTAGTTTATTTTAACAAACTTAATTTATTTATAGTGTTTTTACTTTTAAATTCAAAAGAAATAGGATCAGATCATACAAGATCTTAAGATCAATATCGAGATCCTGATAAGATCATATATTTTTAAATCATATGCAGGAATGAGATCATTTTTGATAAAAGAGATCGTGAAATCTTAACATCAAGATCGGGATCGCTTTCGGTAAACGAGATCATAAATCAGAGATCTTAACAACCTTTGTTTTGCACTCGTGACATCTAAACAAAACGAGTAGGGACTCGTGCGTTGCACGAGTTCGGGGGTTTGTGTGTAATGATATTAGACGAAAAATAATATTTATGTTCCAGCCTGCACTTTGACCATTAAACAATGTAAATTTACATTCGCAAGCCAAGAAAAAATGCATCGTCTTGGTGGGATTATTTGATTCGCAAAGTATATTTTTTATTTGATTCTAACCTCTAAGAAACTTATTTTTTATTTGCTTTACATCGCTACTATATATTTTTATACAATTTAAAATTTACATTCGCAAGCACCTTTAAGAAAAAAAGGCATCGTCTTGGTTCCAGCCTGCACTCCGACGTCGCAAAACGGCATCGTCTTGGTGGGATTATGTGGAGACAGAGGGGAGATGCGTGTAGCGGTTAAATTTTACTAATCTAAAAAAAAAAATAAAAAAAAAATGAAAGCCCAACACGAACCTAAGCCCAACACCAGCCCATAAACCCAACACCCAACACCTAAGCCCAGGCCCAACACCTTAGCCCAACATTCATTACAATATTCATTAATACACATTTTCATATGCAACCACAACATTTAAATTAGAGAATAATGTTTTATAATTTTATCTATTTCATTAATTGTATTTAGGAGACACTAATTAGTGTTAATTCCGGATTAAGTGTAAAATATTTGAAATGAAAAATTGGAGTGGGGGGCCAGGCACCCAGCAATGATGAGCTTATATAGGTCCACAATGTTAAAAGATACCCATGCAAAGCCAAGTCAAACCCTAAAAAGAATTAAGAATAATCTTATAAAAAGTGTTTTAATACTATTAATAGTTATATAAATAGTATAAAAAAGATTATTGCACAACAAATTTATTCTTTTTATGTTGGGACAAAATTCACAAGTGTGTTTTGCTACTGATCAGTAGACAAGATCGTGTCTATTGATCAACAGTAAAACATATCATTTAGTCCCAAGGTACTGATCATCTTCTAGATGGAAAGAACTGATCAGTATCTAGTCTTTTGAAGAACTGATCAGCAGATACATACTGATCAGTAGAAACCCGTCGTCCCCAATTGATCAGTAGAGGTGGAAAATCACCGGCGACGACAGCTGATGAAGATCCTCAACTACTGAAGATCACCAACAACTAAAGTACTTTTCACGTGCTTAATCAAAATGCTTTACAGAGAGTTGGTAACCAGTTGATTGGACTGTTTGATTTAAGATTAAACATCTTTATAGAGTATGGGCTATAGATTATAGTATAGTTTTAATCGATTGTAATATGTACTTGATTATAGCTTAGTTACCTCAAGGACTGTATAAAGTAGTTCCTTTATCATTAGAGATGAGAACGTTGATTGCATGAATTGTAATTTTCTCTGAAAATTAATACAAAATCAATTGAGGCTTTGTTGATTAAATTGTTATCTGTTCATCAAGTTCATTGTTTCATATGACACTTTAATCATAACCTTGTTCCATTTAATTCGTGTTTATCCGCTGCAACACAATTATTTGTTTAGATCTAAATCTTCAATTCAATTAATCTTTAAGTTGAATCGATCCTCACATTTTACTATAGACAAATGTGGCCAAAATATAGAAGGATTGGGCCAGATCAGTTATAACTGTTGGGCTTCAAACATGTCTAGGCCCAACGTGGCCCGGACTTTCGAAGCGGAACTCGGGTATATTACTCGACATACCATGTTATCCCGGATTCCCGACCCGTCAACTCTTAAACCCGCTGACCTAAAGAATAATCAAGTCGGTTCGGTTTGGTCTTTCGGTAAATAAATGAGTATAAAATTAAAGTTTTTGAAGTAAAGTTTCTCTTCTTTTTAAATCATCATCTATTTATAATTGTTTTGAAACGATTTTTGTATAATTTGTTAAATAATGATTTTTGTTTGTAGAATTCTAGGCAATTCTCACATTTAAACTAGTTGACAAATTTGATCGTAACCAAATAACCTGTTTGACACGACAATAACCACCATCCTCTTTGACGTGTTTGTTAAACATGTTACACGTGTCTTGTATGAATAAACAAATCACAAGTTAAAGATGTTGAAATTTCAATGTATAAGTTAACAGGTTCGGTAATTTGAAGTCAGTTCAAACTTGTCAACCAAATCCGATCTGAAGTGTTACCCCTAATGTGGACGGCCGTGAGACTTGAACATAGTGAATAATGACATTGCTTATGTGACGTCACTTTTACTAACCCAAAAAGTATTTTGTATATGAAGTTGGGCTTGTATATTTGACTTTTGACCAACCAGTCAGACCAAAAAACAGAACCAAACTTTTTAGTGTTTATTTGCCTAATTTGAATTTATAACCACAACTATCACTACTATAATTTCCTTCTTCTAGAATAACAATTATCTAAGAAAAGAAAAAATATTATAGTCTAATGTATAATTTGTTTTTATTTGATTTAGTCCATTATCTATTATATTTGTGTTTTGTTTTTGCTTGACATATTTAAAGTAAACAAATATAATAGTAATGACATGATCCTATTCAGAGGTGTCAAAAAAATCCGAATCCAGTTGACATGACCGGATCCGAATCCGAATAAGTTTATTAGGTTCGGTTAGTCGGGTCTAGAATCTACGATCGGATTATTCGGGTCAACCCGATTAACCCGAAACTTAATTAGGATCGGGTTACGGGTCTTTTTAAGCATTCTTATTCGGGTTCGGGTCAACCCGAATAATTATTTTTCTTTGTTTTACTCCGTTTACTAATAAGCTTAACAACATTTTATACAACTCATTAATGAATTGATAAGTAAAACGTCGATCTTTTCTTAAAATAAAAACCTTACATATGTTTTTTCTTAATTCCTACTCTTCGAAAACATACATTTTTTTTTTACAAAACACAACTTCGCATTAAAGGTTATTTTATATACTAAATGGTTGGATCTTTTTTTATAAATGTTAGTAGTCAAATAAAAATTTACAAAACTAATGTATACACTGATAGTGACCAAAATATGTTACAAATTATTTCTTTTTGGGTTATCATTTTTAGCATTTTGTGTATATAAAATCATTGCAACATTATATATTTTTCTATTTAATGTTCATTATAACTTTTGCAACATTATAAAATTTATTTGGTCGCTATTGTTGTGCCTCTTAAGAAATTGCTTATTAGAAGTTGTTTTGCTCATTAATCTAATAACCAAAAGCTATCTACTAATTTGGACAAAGTTTATTATGCACTTTATTTTCATCCAACCCGAACCCGAATAGACCTGATCCGAATAAACCCGAATAGACCCGAACCCGAAAACCCGAACTTTATTAGGGTCGGGTTACGGGTCATGTTTTGAGTTTTGAAAACCCGATTAGACCCGACCCGATTAACCCGATTAACACCCGATTAGACCCGACCCGATTAGTTTCAATTGTTAGTGTTATGGTCGATTTTTCATCCGCTTTCTTACTATTTAAAGAATGTTTTCCTTTAAATGGTCATGCCGGAGTTGGATTAGGAAGGCGGGATTATCATTAGATTGTTCGATTTTCGTACTTGTAATTCTAAGATTGTTATTTAGAGTTGTTTCGAGTATTTTTGATTGGTATAATTGCAATGTTCCTTTAAGATTGTTTGGTCAAAGTTACTATATCGTATCGAAGTAATCCACAATATTTAGTTACCAACAAGTCTTTCGCCTAGCGGTATATCGTTGTGGCCTATCAACCTAGAGAATGTGAGTTCAATCCCCATCTATGACAAATATAAATATTTGTAGTGTTAGTGGACATGTGAGTATTCGCCTTTTAAAGAAAAGAAAATTAATAACAGTTCGTTAATCGACTTATATTATCTCTTAAAAACATGAGAGTTCAAATTTACCAAAAAAATTACAAAATCGTGTCAATGGATGAACGAAATGAAAAAAAATGTAAGAAATTATTAATGTTATGATTTGATTGGTTGAATTTTTATTCAACATCAATAAAAATTATTTGACTTATCTAGAATTATTTGACTTATCTAGAATTATTTGACCAATAACAAATTTTAATTTATTTTTCAACACTAATCAATACAATCTATGCTAAATATCATTTACTAATAACATAATGTTTATGTAAATATTCAAAATCAAATTTACAAAAGAAGGTCTTAACATATTTCTTCACTTTTCTTATGGTTTGTCAAGTAGAGTTTTCTATTTAGGTTTTGCAAATGTCGTAATCAAACGATGAGACGAAAAACATAATCCGAAAGCAAATATGATATTGAGATTACATAGTTTGGTAATATGATATGTCTAACAAGCAGCATAATCTCTTAAAATCATACCTAACATTTATCATGATTCACGAGTATGTTTCCTAACCATTGAAAAACATAGTAAGTGGAAAAAATAAGTATAGAATAAATATAAGTTAGGTTAATTTTGTTAATAGCTACCTTCAATATAAGTACAAACACATATATACAAGCGACGATTCGTTAAAGTGAACCCTACACGACACATTATGACCCATATTGGAAAATTGCCTTTTTCAACTCTTTCAACCTGGTTGACTCGCTCATGTTACCAGCCAAAAGAGGGCACTCATTAGCGGAATATGTCGTAATTAAATAAAAATAAACCTTTAGCACAATTATAAATAGAACAAAACTCGCTTGAGAGTATCCTTGACCCGAGTCATTTGCAGAAACAACCATAGTTGTTAAACTAATACGAGTCACGAGTCGAGTCGGTTTTTAATAATAATAAAAAAAAAGTAGGGATGGACTCGTATTAACTCAGACCATGACTCGGATATTTGTAGGGATGGCAACGGGGCGAGGATTTACGGGGATCATATTTACCATCCCCATCCCTGGTTCCGTGTCTCTATCCCCATCCCTATACCCGTCACCATCGGGGAATATAATTCGATCCCCATCGGGTATCGGGGATTATGATTTCGTATATACTATTTTATTATCTTTTTGTTATAACATTTTCTTTTATGTAAAATTATAATTATAAACAACAAATATATAATCATCTATAGAGACGATATAAATCAACAAAACATGAACAAATTAACTTGTTAATAAGTTGGCTAATTATGCGCAACATCAAACAAGAATAGAAAAAATTTAATCTAATAAAACTATAATTAACATAACTACGTTGAGTCTATAAGGTATCAAAAAATATTTCTTCAAAACATGAGAGTATGTCATTTTTTGTATATATATGTCACTTAGGATTTGAAAATTTTAGTGTAAGATTCTTTGATGTTATATATATATGTATATATAAAATTTGTTCTAATACTTAAATATATTCGGGGACCCGAGGGGTATCCCCATCCCTGGTTTCTAGATTCGGGGATTCCCCGCCCCCATCCCCATCCCTGATCAACTCTGGGATTCCCCGATCAAATCGGGTTCCCCATCGGGTCCGGATATCGTTGACATTCTAGATATTTGTTTGACTCATATCACGACTCAATTGACTCGTATCATGACTCGTACGACTCATGTAATAACTCGAAAATATATTTAATTATCAATTATATATAAAAACATTAATATTATATTATATTATATGTGTATTATATATTTATTATATATATATATTTTACAATCATGACTCTTACGAGTCGAGTCACGAATCAAAATTTAAGAAAAAGATTCACGTTACGAGTCATGAGTTGACAACTATGAAAACAACAATAATTCCTTATAAATGTTTCGCCCAAAATAGGTAGGTTGCTTGTTAAATAGAGTATAATAATCGTATAAATAATCGAGTTTATGTACACTACAACACAATACAGGTAAAGACCAGCTAACCCTCTAGATTAAAATTACATCAAAACCGCAAATCAAAAATAAAAACTGATTAAATAAAAAAAAGAATGTATGTTTACCATCTTACAGCATGGATCTTTCTCAATTCTAGTACGGGGTAGACGATGCTAGAGATTCGGCTGACCGTCTGGCACTTTGGGCAGCGACTGATGACTTATCTGACCCACGAACATTATATCTTTCGTAAACTTTTTCACGGTTTTCTGACCACCATGTTTCAGCTTGGTGCTCCCCGAATCTCCTACGGCTGCAGACATAACCGGAAAATTCACTAATTAAGAATGTACTAACAAAACAAGTTTATAATAACGAAATAGAAACAAAAAATATTATATAAATAATCACAAGTTTCCGATTTATATATTTGCCGATTAAGTCAATAATGCTAGGAAATGTTAAACCTATTGTTTCATGAATAGGGAGATACCTGAAGCGGACTCTTTTGAGATCTCTGGTTCCATCACGTAAAGCTACAAGTGTTATGTACACACCAGGCTCATATTGTTCGATCCATTCGGCCTCAACTTGATCAGGGGCAGTATAGGCATTATTATTATTATTATTATTACTATTAGATACTGGACTTCTAGGTTTAAACCCGTTATTCTCCCCTTCTTGGGAAGTCCCATGATCCGATAAATACTTATTTGCCAATGCTACCCCAGCTCCTACACTGCCGTTAATAGATCTAGCATCTGAATAACCATCATCCCCGTTGGAAATCCGTATCGATTCCTTAGCTTCAGTGAATCCAGTGAACGTTTCAGTGGGTGTTGGTGTTTCATTTGTTGAAGCATATGGTGTGTCGACTGGAGAGATTGGGTTTGGTTGATCATCTCCGTTTGTATCTGAACTGGGAGGAATAGAAATGGATTCCAGAGCGTTTGGTATCTTGATGCTGTCAAGATCATAGGACCCAGGTGGCAATCTCTCTGCCAAATCTTTAAGCTGCAAATATGATGATGACATGTGTAAAATTCGAAATCGATAAAATAACTCAAAAACCATAAACTCCATTTTTGACATTAAAACTGGTAAACTATTTCCAAAACGGCTATTTTGAGAATTTACTCGAAAAAAGCTTAGAAAACAAACTCCCTAATCCCATGATCAATCGTAAAAAGATAAATAAGTCGTGTAAACACATGAACCTAAAAAATTCCGTATGATAAAGTAACTCTTGTTTTCAAAATCAAAAAGTCAAATTTCCAGGAAATATTTGTTTTCAAAAACCAGGTCGAAGAAATCTGGTGGTATTTGACTAAAAAGCACGACGGAGGTAATTCTAGACAAGTAACTACCTGTCCCGTAAGAGATTTAATCACATCTTTTCCCGCTTTACATTTAGCAGCTTCCTCATCAGCCATTACCATTGCGTCCTGAGCTTGCTTTCTTGCCTTTTTAAGCTCTGCTTCTTGAATTTCAAATTGACGTCTGAAACTGTCAACCTGAACAAGAATCCACATAAAAACTTCAGCGGTTTAAAGAAAACCATCTCAAAACAAAACAGCCTACGTACAGGCGGCTATTTCGACCCATTCATAGTAAATGAGTCTATCTAACTAATGGTTTATGTCTAACGGGTCGAAAGAGCAAACTTAAAAGAAAAGTAATCTTAAACGAAAAACAGGTCGCCTTATTATTCAAAAATACACATTATCATTGAAAATGAAATATATAACTTGTCATTATATTTGACACTGTAATTACGTATTAAAAAAACAAAATAACTGGAAAAAAAGTATTTTGAGTCATCTTAAATGGAGACATTTTGACCTTCCCAGCTAGCCCATTTTGCCACTACCCTTTATTAGAATGACTGAAATTTACCTGTGCACGTAATTTAATAACTTCTTGATTCAAAAGATCATTCGTTTTCTTTAAACCTTCAGCAACATTCTTGGAGAAAGAAAGTCCCGATGTTGTAGGAATAGGTGTTGCGGAACGTGGAGGGCTTGATTTTCTCGAGAAAGGTGAAACCGACCTAGAGCTAACACCAGATTGAGTAACAATCGGTTTTGGAACCATATAACGGAAATCACCACCAGTAGCCATCACAACGTCTTTAAGCTGTAACAAAGAATTACTTTGTGAAGAACGTCCTACAGAAAACCCATCCGATTTCTTCCCTTGACGAGCCGCTTTATTATCTAATAACTTAATCAAATCCTGATTTGATGGTAACCCCGACTTTGCTAATCTCATGTCTGCTTTATCTAATCTATCTTTATTATCACCGGAAAGACGTGGCATTACATTCCGTCTATTGCTAACACTGGTTTCTGCCAATTTGTTTAGTTTAACAAAACATGAATCGCAAACACGGTGTGGTTTGCTAGGGTTTGGAGCTAAAGCCGCTCTTAATGCTTTTTTTGAACTGCAAGAATGGCAATGCACAAGTCCACAGTTATAACAATTGTGCCTTTTTCTAGTGAACCCGAAAGCTTGTCTACAAGATGAGCATTGTGCTTGTTCGGTACCCGAAACCCATTTGTGAAGACATATTGCTGACGTGTAATTTGACCCACAAGAAATATATTTAACATGCCGGTCTTTCAAAGATTCAACCAAAGTCGGTGTTTTACGATCTTCAATATCTCCATGACCTAATCTCCCATTAGCACCTTTTCCCCATGTGAAAACCTCGTTTCTAGATGTTAAAACCGCAACATGGTATGCACCACAAGCAATTTCCTCAACAGGTTCTCCGGTTAGTTTATCTTCTACTAAACATGGTAGCTTTCCGTCACATTGAGGGTTTCCAAGTTGGCCATAAACAGTACTCCCCATGGTGAAAACGTGCCTTGATGTGGTTAACCCAACGGTCAAACTATGCCCGCAAGCGACTTTATGAAAATTGTAGTCAATAAGTGCGGGTACACAAGTAGGTTTTAGTCGGGGTTCTCTGTCTCCATGACCCAGTCGGTTTTTATCCCCGTCACCCCAAGTAAATAGTTTTCCGGAAGAAACACCTGAGCTTGATCTGGTTACAATAACCTCCACTACCGCCGCAGTGTGCCAAACACCACATGCAGCCGCAATCGTTCTTAACCCTAATAAAGATTCCACCTCTCTTGGAACCGCTACGTTTTCCCGGTCACCATGACCTAAGACACCAAAAGTACCATCACCAAAAGTAAAAAGCTGCCCATTTGATGTTATTAAAGCGGTATGCCAAGGCCCACACGTTACCGATGCAACTTTAAGTCCCTCAAGTGGATCACGAATTCGTTTAGGAATCCAATGACTAACGTTTTTACCATGCCCTAAAAGCCCGGCATTATGTGTACCATCTCCCCATGTGTAGAGCTCGCCAGACATAGTAACAGCGCATGTGTGAAACTCGCCACATGACACAAAATCCACATTGCAAACGGATAAAGACTCAACTAAACGAGGTTGAGTAACATCCTTTTCAAACCCGTGACCGAGTCTTCCTCCTGATTCCTCACCCCATGTAAATACTTCACCTTGTTTGGTAACGAGTGCAGCATGTCTCACTCCACATGCTATATGATTTACATCCAAAACAACATTGGATTCTAATGGTTTGGGAAGAAGTACATCAGTTCTTGTTGTTGATGGATTAGTGGTTCTATCGGGGCCCAGTTTGATAATATTATCCGAGATTACTTCGCCCCATATATACACATCACCTAAGGCATCATAGTCATCTTGGGCTGATCCGTGACTGGAAGTACTTGGTTGACTAGAGACGCTAACTCTGAAAGCATCGGACCCAAATCCTTTAGCTTGCATGCTTGTTTGGTCGAACGATGCATTTGACTTTTCAAAACTGTTGGAATTATCTGGACGGTAATTCATTGGAGAAGTATTTGAGTTTGAGGTAATGGAAGCGTCTGGAGAACTAGAATTAAGATCTCGTGGAGCACTAAAGGAACTATCGCTAGCACTGTTTGACGCTAAGTCTTTATTATCCTGGTAGCAATTGTTCAACACAAAATAATGAGAAAATAAAATGACATTAGATGTATACTATAGCAAGAAAGATTATTAATTGCCGAATTTACTACAAATAAAAGCTCGAACCCATGAAGATAAGTACAATCATTTTGAGAATTTAAATAACATTCAAGATGCAAGAATCACCCCCTATCTGCCCCAAATCTCTAGACGAGCTATATAGTAAATATTAGCGAAGTTTCAAATTTTGTAGTAACTATAATTCAGTTAGAACTTAGCACCAACTTTGATTTTGAAGAAATCCTGTTTTCTCAATATAAATAATTTTGTTTAATCTAGATCGGTAAACTTACTTCAGTGTAGAGGCTTCCTTCACCCCATCCATCAATTTTTGAACGCCCTCCGTATCCAGAGGAAATCAGTGCTTTTAGGCCTGCTATCCACACTTCAGCCTCAACTTTGTCCTTGCAGATCTAGCAAAGGACAGGGAATTCAAAGAATCAAAATAATGAGAAATTTAAACCTACTTGCATAAGACGAATACGAATGCTAAATAATAACTACTAACCAAATCAAGAGATCGTTTGCCGTTGTTATATATGAGAGAAAATGAAAGATAGTCCTTTTCAGGGCGAAGATAACGCCGGAAGACAGCCTAGTAGCACATTTGAAAGACAAACATCATGTAGAAGATTTCAATAAATGAAAGAAAATAAACATACATGATATATGTGATCATGTAAAGCATTTAATAACGGGGTAATAGCACAAAAAGGAAACCAACATTGGTCTGAATGTTATATAGGGTAACCAACTAAATTTCTGCCAAAAAAAACCCAACATAAATCTGACCGCTTAGTGGGTAAATTTTAAGTCTATAATTTCATAAATTTTGAAACTTTTATGGTTTTTGTTTTTGGCCCATAATAGAAATTGAACCAAAGTTAGTTACCTTTTGATGCAATTACCGATTTAACAACCAAACATATGCAGGAAATAGGACGAGATATCATGTGCATCGGCGGATACTTATAGATAGTAGATACTTACGGTTCTTTGTCCAGGAATAATTCTAGAGACCAGGGCTAATTTCAGGCTCCTTTCACCACTGCTGGAAATCCAAATTAAAGATGATTCATCCTGTTTAAATTCAGATATAAAGACATTAGGGATAAATTGATAATTAACTGACACTAGACAAGATACTACGCCTCAAGTTTGTATCAAATAAATGGGGCCATATCCCGAGTTACAAGAAGCAAAAGAATAAAACTCTCATGCCAAATTTAATTACTGGAACATTATGTTTGGTAACTCACATGAGAAAGTCTAAATGGACAAAATTTGGGTTTCCCCTTGCGACCATATTTAAGTAACTGAGCGCCCTTCTTCAGAGCAATTAATGCCTGCAAAAAAACAAGAGGGTGTTTTAACAACATTGGAATTATTAATTACAACGATTAGATATTCCACACATGTGTGTAAATATTTTTATATACATTTCATTTGCAAACTTCACCGTATGCATCATGAAATGAAAATAGATATGTAATAAAGGAACCAGCAAAAAAGAATTGAAATAGCATGCTGCCGCACAGTTCAGAATCGACCTCAAACAAATCAGTATCTATCCAAAGAAATAACCGTTCAACTATTTCCATTCAGAGAATGTCAACCAGATTCGAACCTATGCTACAATTGTGGTGAAAGCTACCGAACTTACATTACTTAGTAGATATACTTTTATATATAGTAAGTTATAAAACCAACACATACACTAATACACATAACTTATAAGAAACTAATTAATGATACAAAAAAAAGCAACCTTTACCCCGAACCTTTAACTATTATGTCCACTTAAAACTCAAAACAATATCCATTACCGCAATTTCAAAAATGAGAATGCAAAAAATAAAATAAGGTTTTATTAGATTGCAACCAGTGACCACCGAAAATATTTCAATGTACGTGTCTACCTACCCCACCCACAAGGAGCGTAGTCCACAAATCACCCTCATATAATGGGATCCATTATCGAACCCCCTGACCTTTTTTGTCATCCATGTGAGGTCTGGCATTTGCGGTAGCGCTAACACAATTTCACAAATGAAAATGCAATTAACCATACATTTCCTCTAATGTTATTAACTAATCTCCCTAACATTCAACTACAATACGCAAATTCCGCTAATCGATTCAAGTATACTAAAGTTTCAAATACAATATACATATACATATACATATACATATACATATACATATACATATACATATACATATACATATACATATACATATACATATATCAATCATTTCAGCTCCAATTAATAGATAAAACAAATATATACCTGCTCCGTAACACGGTCTACGTTACCGTAACTAACAAGATCTGCCATTCCATGTGACAGATTCACCGGACCACCACCAACACAACTTACAACCACAATCTCCAATCATCATAAACAACAAAAACACTTTCTAATTCAAACACTACCATCAACCTAATCACTTCCACATCTATAATTTCAAACCTTAATTAACTAACAAAATTCACACCTAAATCAAATTCAAAACCCTACAAAATCACAAACTGAGCAAATTTAGATCTGTAAACTTAACAACAAGTTAATTGAATTGATGAGTTGGTGAATTTGAGATCGCCGGAGAGTTTTTTTTGGCCGGAAATAATGGAAGTCAAATATGGCGGAATTGGGTGGTTTTTTTGACGGAGTAAATGTAGGAATGAGAATTTAATTTTATAGTAATGTTTTTGATTTTTTAAGTTGTAACTTATTTTAGAAATAACTTCACTTTCTGTTATTACATAGTATGGTGCAATTTAGGGGAGGTTTGTTGGGCGGGTTATTGCTTATTGAAATTTCGGCTTATAATTTTTAAGTTTGAAAACTTTGGTTTATGTAATTAATAATGAGTTTTTTCTGTTTATTACGTGCCCATAAACGGTTACATAAGCTGAAAAATCTGAACTTATAAAACATAAGTCGAAATGTTAATAAGCCATAATCTCCTTATATAAGCCAAAACATAAGTCGAAATGACAATGTTCAAAAAAGTTATATATATCCAAATATTTTAACCGCAATTAGAATAATTAAGTACTCCGGTTTTCTTTGCTTTTATTAAGCCAAAACAAAGTTAATTACCAAGGGTTATATTAAATATTATTAGAGTTTTGATAACGCTAGTCTTTTGGACTGTTTTCGAAAAAGAAAAATATATATAATTTGGTTGTATATTCCTAACGAATTTGAGATCCCCAAAATACATGGGATATTGTTTTGTTAATTTATAAGGAAATTAAACATTAATAGTTTTTTAAAAATAACCGATAAGTCTGTTATTATCAAAATTCTTATTATTTCTTTAATCGGTTTACCTCGAAAAAAGTGTAATAAAACTGAAAAAAGAAAAAGTGAAAAAAGTGCCCTGATTGTTGTCTCCTCGTTATCGGTAATTGGCTCAGAATTTTGGGGGGACGAGCCACGTAGATCGTTTTGTAGGTAAACGACCAAAGTATGAATGATGCATGTGCAGGGTCCCATTTGTAAATTATTTTATTTACTAGGGGTGTATGTATAAACTTAGGTAACCAAACAAATATTCAAACAAATTTTATTTTACTTTTCTTTTTTCTAGAACTCAAATGTGTATATATATCATAATAATAATTTGTATTTTTATATTTTTACGTTACTTACATCTATAACATTTAGGTTAATGTGTCAATTCGGTGTTTTTTACTTTTTTTCTTTCTTTCATTTTCTTCGTATATTTTAGTGTTCTTTCTCTGTAAATTTTAGGGCTTTTTAGCCTTTGACAATATATTTTTCGACTTTAAAAAAAAAAAGTAGATTAGAAATAAATAAATTAAATTATAAGACATAGGAGTACATGTTTCTTTAGTAAAATTACAAAATTATGTGATTAGTGAGGAAGATAAAAGTTGAATATTTGACATATAAAGAAATTAACAACTTTGACTTATGTTATTTTGAGGAATTAAATAGGTTATTGGAAGAAATGGTCCATAACAATTGGTATAAGAGTTATAGTTTAGTCGAAGATGTGCACACCCGCAAGTGGTGCGACCTCATCTATGTATCTTAGTTTAACGATAGAGACTCGATTCGAGTATATTGGTCACCTACAGTAACTTGAACTTGAATGTTTGGTATAGAAAGTCTTTCTAACAATTCTAGCTAGGAGATGTGTCAAGAGAGTTTATTGACATCACGAAATATATATATATACTAGATTATTGTCCCGCGATAGCGCGGAAAAAAATAAAAATTGAATTGTAAACTTTATGTTTATGTAGATTTTAGGTTATTATAAAAAGACAATGTTATACATATAATAACATATATATACCTTTACGTTTATACACATGTTGTTTATAGTTATAATAACATAAACACTTTTACGTTTATATACATGTTTTAATATTTTTTATTAGGAGATTTTAAATAAAAATAATGTAAATCATAGTTCAAATTGAGTGAACTTTTTTTAAGTAAATTGGAATTTTGTTTTTATTTAAGTAGAGATTGAAATTAAAGAGATAATGTAATTATGTTTTGTAAAATGGTGTAAAATGAAAATAGTGTTTGATGACATCATCAATTTGATCTAACGGTTGAAATCAAATAAGTTAACCCATCTAAGGGTCTTTGCTTCGCCATGTGGCATTTAAGGCAACACCCGATTCATAAATAGGGTCGGGTTTCGGATAGAATAGTTCCAGTTTGTCGGGTTTCGGGTTTGACCCGATTGACCCTAAAATTAACGTCGAACTATATTTTAATTCAAAGGCATATGATATATATAAGCTAGAAGTCTGAAAGAGTTTCATACATGAAGCGATGTGGGACAAAGTAGGAAAAACTAAAGGCATATGATATATATATGCTAGAAGTATGAAAAAGTTTCATACTTGAAGCGATGTGGGACAACTAAAATGAAAATAGTGTTTGATGACATCATCAATTTGATCTAACGGTTGAAATCAAATAAGTTAACCCATCTAAGGGTCCTTACTTCGCCATGTGGCATTTAAGGCCTCTCTTTTATATTATATTAAAGATATATATATATATATATATATATATATATATATATATATATATATATATATATATATATATATATATATATATATATATATATATATATGAGTAGGATCGAATAAAAGGTGTTAAATTTGTAAAAAGTGTGAGAAGCATTGTGGGAGTGACATGTGGAAACCTTGGAAAAAAAAAATTAATAAAAAGATATTTAAAAAAATAATATTTTTTTTTTGAAAAAAATAAAATTTGAATTTTTTTTTGATAACCTCATCTGGCACGTCATATGATACACATTAATGATGCACAAAAAATATGATTCATATAAATGATGCACACAAAAAAACTAAGATATTCAACTATGATGCACACATAAAATGTTCATCATAGATGTGCATCATAAATGTGTATCATATTTTTTTTCGTACATAACTTTTTTCGAGCAAAAAGAAAAAAAAAATTCGATTTTTTTTAAAAATATTTTTTTTTATTAAAAATATTATTTCTTTATTAAAAAAAAAAAATTAAGTTTGTCACATGTCACTCCCACAATGTTTCTCACACACTTTTTACAAATTTATCAATTTTTACATGAACCCTCCCCTATATATATATATATATATATATATATATATATATATATATATATATATATATATATATATATATATATATATATATATATATATATATATAGGGGTAGGTTAAAGTAAAAAGTTTTTAAAATAAAAAGGGTAGGGAGTGATCCTAGCCATCCATTTGTTTTAATCTTCGCGGTGGCACGATGGTAAATAAGTCGAACTTTCATGCCCTTTTGGTAATTTGCGGAAATCTTTTTTTTTTTTTTTTTTTTTTTTTTCTTCTTTTTCCAGATTTACTTATTTTCTGAATCTTTGTGCATAACTATTTCAATCTTTGTGCATCGATTTTCTTGTGCATCGATTTTATCAAAATAATGTGTATTGATTTTACATAAGTTTTTTTATACAAAACATATCCACCGCCGGAAAATCCACCGGAAAATCAATCCACCAAAAACAAACACATGTGCACCGGAAAAATCCACCGGAAAAAAACGTGTGCATAAAAAAATCAATGTGCATAAAAAAAATAAATATGCATAAACTTACTATTATTACATCAAAATGTACAACTTCTTATGCATAACTTACTGAAAAATAACAAAATGTACAACTTATTATGCACTTACTGAAAATACACAAAAGGAATCATCATCACCATCGCCGGAACGCCGGAACGCCGTCGCCGGAATCATCATCATCATCGCCGGAATCGCCACAGTCACGTCACATCAGCCGCCACAGTCACGCCTGAATCCGCCGCCTAACCGCCGCAGTCACCGGAATCCGTCGTCACCTTAAACACCGTCAATCAACAATCGTCTGTTCAAATGTCAAGAACATATCAATAACGATGCTCAAATTCGACTTCAATCTTTAAACATATTGACATTGTAAATAATAAAAAATGTTTCACGTTTGACATTAAATAAAATTTTATATTTCACTAAATTAAATCCATTTAAGTACAAAAAAGGAGGGCCAAGTAACACAATTCCAACAGTTGTAATGGACATAGAGAAAAAAGACGAACAACCTCTCCGATCACCGCCACCGTTCACCAGCGAGGATCAGTTACGGAAGCGCAAACGACGAAATTGCATAATTATCTGGTCATCGGTAATCGGAGTTAATCTCGCTAACCTTGTCAAAATCGTCACCTTGTCACACCGGAATCATTCTCGCCGGAGTCATTCTCGCCGGAGTCACCTCGATCGGAGCAGCGACAGTGATTTGCGGTGGTGATGAGGCCGGATTTCCACCGGTGAAGAAGAGAGAGGGATGGTGGCTGCGTGTTAAAGAAGAGAGAGAGATATGGTTTTGGTCTGGGTTTTTTTTGGGTGAAGCAAGTAGGTCATCGCGCGAAATGACCATTATGCCCTTTCACGGGACTTTTTTGGGTTTTTAATTTCGGGACAGGTGTCAGCCCCACATCACTCCCTACCCTTTTTATTTTAAAAACCTTTTTATTATATCCTATTTCTATATATATATATATATATATATATATATATATATATATATATATATATATAGAGTTGGTTTCATTTAAGAACCATGTAATTATTTAGGAACCATTAGGAACCATTTTTAGGCAAGGTGGCAATTTTGTAATTAAACTCAAGGTGGCAATTTTGTAATTAAGTCAAAATTGAGAGCCAAATTGGAAATCAATTAAAACCACTTTAAAATCCTAATTAACTTTAAATTAACATATCTAGAGTATAACTAGGTTTTAGGAAAAACTAAATACACCATTAGAACAAGCATTTAATTATTTTTCCAACGAGCACCCACTTGATATACTTTTGACGACTTTTTTTTTTTTTTTTTTTTAGAGTGAGTTTCGGTATATACACTAGTGTATATACTAAATATTCACCAGTGTATATACTAATTCACAAAAAACACATCTGAACCATATATACTATACACTAGTGTATACACTATATTCACTAATGTATAGTTATACACTAGTGTATTTATACACTACAGTAGTGTATTTATACACTAGTGTATACACTATATTCACTAATGTATAGTTATACACTAGTGTATTTATACAATATACACTAGTGTATACACTATATTCACTAATGTATAAGATGTATTCTCTATTGAATACATGGTATTCACTGGTGTATATTGTATATTCACTTGTGTATATTGCGTATTCACTGGTGTATATTGTATATTCACTTGTGTATATATATATTGTATATTCACTTTTGTATATTGCGTATTCACAATTAAAAGGAAATTAATATAAAGATTCGTATACATTAGTGAATATAGTGTATACACTAGTGTATAGTGTATATGGTTTAGATGTGTTTTTGGTGAATTAGTATATACACTGGTGAATATTTAGTATATACACTAGTGTATATACCGAAACACACAAAAAAAAAAAAAAAAAAAAAAAAGTCGTCAAAAGTATATCAAGTGGGTGCTCGTTGGAAAGATAATTAAATGCTTGTTTTAATGGTGTATTTAGTTTTTCCTAAAACCTAGTTATACTCTAGATATGTTAATTTAAAGTTAATTAGTATTTTAAAGTGGGTTTTAATTGATTTCCAATTTGGGGATTTGACTTAATTACAAAATTGACACCTTGCCTAAAAATGGTTCCTAATGGTTCCTAAATAATTGATGGTGATGGTTCCTAAATGAACTCGCCTATATATATATATATATATATATATATATATATATATATATATATATATATATATATATATATATATATATATATATATATATATATATATATTTGTTTTTTAAGAAGTTAAAACATGTCCTTGCTATGTACATATATAATTATTCAAATGTATATCTAAAAATGTTAATAGAATAAGAATTCATATCTCTAATTCCATAGTGTAAAAGATTATTTAGTGATAATCAAGTTTATAATCTATGAATAGTCACGTTGTTAGGTTTAATTGATGACTAGTTGCATATACGGTCTAGGGTGAGCCAACAATTGTGGTTGTAATTATTAATATTGAGCTCTTATTGACATCGATCAAGATAACATAGACAGGTTACGACTCGCGTTTTATCTCGTTACCATAAGGTAACATTTTATATAAGTTGTATTGGGCGGGTTACCTTAATTAATTTGTTCGGGTTGTTCCTAAGTCTATAATCCGGGACCGATTAAGAAGAAAAAAATGAATATCTTATTCTTTCAAAACATATAATTAGCATGCTTTGTTAGTAATGATTATGGGACTCTCTTACACTCATGACAAAGGTGATTAGTGGGACTCCTTTATCTATGTTTAATCAAATCATTAGTATTAATATAATTAATTATTTCATAGGGTTTACGTAAAGTATAGAAATGAAATAGTTATATATTGTACCCATGTTTTATGGTATCATTTTGTTCTTTTTTTGGTTAGAAAACACTTTCTAAAAGTTGATAATATTTTTTTTCCTTTTTATGAGTTTCGATAATAACAATTGTATAAGTTGTACCTTGACTAAAACCATATCATGTATTTCTCTTTGCCATCTTATAATTTTACCGATACAAAAATTCAAACACTACATTTGTTGTTTAGTCATATTCTAGAAGACTTTGGTTATCAAAACTCGTTATATAATTTCTAAAACTAAATTATCCTTTTTCAACTCTTAGTTTATACTACCCAATCAAGTGAGATTTTGATACTACTAATTAGTTGTTTGAGGTTACTTTTTCTACTTTATTATATCTACTTGGTTAAAAGGGTTAGAATATATAATAATTATAATCATGTAAAATTAAGAGAAAATGTTATACGCTGTCGACATCATGTAATGTTACATACTGCATATAGTAAATAAGGGATATATATATATATATATATAAAATTTGGAGGTTAAATGTGAAAATATTTTTAAAAAACTATGCCTTTGCTATCCCAAAAGAAAAATATGATAGTAATATTCCTATTAAAATCTACAGGTTTTTTATTTTGGACAAGAAGAAAAATAGCATTAATGGGCCAACTCTCCAATGCTATTACCAATCCTCATGCACCAAATGGGCTAAACTTAAAATGGGCTTTCTTTAACTTTTAAATAATCCAATCCACACTTAAGAAATTATATATACATTTAGGAATAATCCAATGACCCAAATGGGCTAAACTTAAAATGGTGAGATTGTAGTATTTTCTCTCTTCGATTTTCTATTATTTGAAACTAGTTTATTTTTCGCGCATACGTGGATATTTTCATGGAGAAAAATAGAAGTATAATTATTATAACTTTAGTAAACATCTACGCGAAGAATTCTATCGAGAAAAATAGAAGTATAATATATAGAACCTGAGTAAATTTAAATAGTTTCACGATATGAATTTTTGGTTTTTTGTTAGTCTAGTATGATTGTATGTATCAAAAAACCCAATTATAACTCTATATTTTAAAAATCCACTTAAAATTAAAGTCTGTTTAAAAATTAAATATCTCAAAAACCGTAAATGTACTAAACGAATAAATTACACCATTGTAACGAGCATTAAATTATCTTTCTATTGAGTACCCACTCTATATATACTTTTGACAAAAAAAAAATTCGGGTTTTTTTTATGGGTTTTGAAATTTTATATTATAAAATCACGATTTTATCACATGTGATTTTAGTAGTTTGACATATTTTTTTTCGTTTTTCTTTTTGATTCTAGTTGAATGTATATAATATAACAAATATATGTTTTGAAATTCATATTTAGTGTTCAAATCATATTTGATTTTACCTTACGAATATCAACATTTGTCCGAAAACGGAAAAATAAAAAATCATCAATTTTTGATTATTTTTCCAAGTTACCTAATATGTTTTAAAATTAACAATTAAAATTGAAATCATGTGTTTTATTGCATTATAAGTTTTCAAATTTTTTCATACATAATAAAATCACATATGATATACAATACAATCACATGTGATATGCGCGCTACTACATGTGATATGCGTACTATCACATTTATGTCAAAAAATGTAGGAAAACAAAAATTGTCACATATGATATACAATACTACCACATGTGATATGCGTAGTATCACATTTATGTCAAAAAAATGAATGAAAAAAAATCGTCAAAAATCGATATATTTTCTAAATTTTGATAATTTATACGTTTTATGGTAATTCTATTTTATAAAGTTTTACGAATTGGTGCTAATATCACATGTGATATTATCGTTACAATTTCTATATCTACAAAAAAAAATCTTCGAAAGTATATAATACCACTGCTCTAATAGAAGATAAAAACGAGACGGTCGCAACAGTGTAATTTGTTTTGTCTAATGATTATCGGTTTGTGAGATAAATTAATTTAAAAAATAAAAGAAAAATGGATTTTTGCTTTAATCTTAGGGGGTGTTTGATATCATCACGGACCAAAGACTCGGACTCAGACCACGGACTCGGTCCGTGGTCTGCGTGTTTGATAAGGCAAGGTTGTCACGGACTCGGTCCGTACCACGGACCCATATCAAAGACTGGGTCCGGGATCAAAACCTGCAGACTCATATTGTTTCAAAAAAGTATACCCTTTAGCTGCTCATCCTCTAACTATTTGGAATGATTGTTGCAGGGCGTTAACTACAATAATTATAATACTATTTCTTATGGAATTTCATAAAACTGAAACAAACAAAAAAGATACATTTAAGTTATTGTTTACAGCAATTGAATATATGCATAATTAATCGAATTTAGGTTACCTAGAACAAGATAATTAACCCAACGAAAAGGAAGACGGTGAAGAAATGGATTTGTCAAACTGGGAGGTTTGAAGCGATAAAGGAAGAAATGGGTTGACTATCACTATTCACTGTCTACTTTTCTTTTCTTTATTTATTTAAGACATGATATCAAGTTTGGGTTTCACTTCTAACTACTTTCCTAACTATTTTTTTTAACTATTTATGTTTAATTTGGATTTATGATTAATTTCGATTTTATACAACATTCAATATAAAAATAAACAGAAGGGTAAAATAGTCATTTATCCTAGTCAGCATAGTCAGTCCGAGGCATAATCAAACACAACAAACTCAGTCTGCACCTAACTCAGTCTGAGCTCCAACTCAGTCTGCGCTCCAACTCAGTCTGCACTAACTCAGTCTGCAGCTATCAAACAGCCCCTTAGCTATTAAATTAAAATGGAATATATTAATAGTCAAGATTGTGTTTTCTGAGGCTTAGAAAATTATATGTCTTAATTAATTTTCTATATAAAAATAATTATAAATTACGTATAACAAAATTATATATGGATGAAACAATAGGCATAACCAAGTGATGTTACTAAAATTCATAAGATAATGAAAAAAATATAAGAGAATCGTTTTGTAAGTTTGTTAAGATGTCTTTATCGGATTCTAACGTCAATAGTCAATACCCACTACACACCTTGCTGGATTACACACGTTAATATATATAGATATATTTTTTTAAAGTCAACACCAATCAAAGTATCTTTATAATTTACTCGTCTCATTTTTCATCAATCATGCATGAAACCACGTACTTTCCACTTCACATACATACCACAAATTAAAAGTGAGGAACTTTTTATGTAATTATTATGTTATTGCATATATCAGTGTAATTAAAATATGTTATATTCAAAACAAAAGTGTATGTTTGATTATAATAAAAAATATAGATAAGGGGGGCGTGTCCCGAACGGGGTTAGGGAAAAACAATGTCTTGTGTAGCGGAAGATGATAATGTTGAGAAGCTGTTTTGGATCAACGAGTGGACATTTTTTGCTTTTGTATTTGATTGACGTATGTATAAGTTGAGTGAGTACAATGCACGTACATCAATCATTCATTGAGGATTGGACAACATCGTCAAAAAGTGGCGATGACCAAATTCTTACGCAGGTTCTAGATGATCTCCGACAGATATATCGAATAATTTAAATATTGACAAAATTACGACGGATTAGTGACATTACCTATGCAGTTTCTATCAGTATTTTGCCGTTGCTAATCCATCGGAGACGATGTTCAACAAGGTTTTTATTGGCAACCAGTTTTGTTGAAAATTTGTCACTAACTTCATTTTGCAACGGATTTTCGACAAAAATATATATTTATCTAAAATCCAATTTCTTGAAGTAATTTTGGCTACTTTTAAATTTAGTATTTGGCAATCAATACTAAAATGTTTCGGTTAAACAAATATTAAAGTTAAGTATTATAAAACTTTTAGTGCTTTAAAATTTTTGTAATATATTTTGTGATAATTTTCTTTTTATAATAAATAATACTTTTCTTAGAGATATTGAATAAATGTGACTATTTTATTCTTTAAAATTAAGGGTTGAATTAGTTTATTGTGCCACATTTGTTGAAAAAATGTCATTAGTTAGGTTTGGTTGGATTATTCTCTCTAACACATGTATATTATTAATTATATTTTGTTGAAACTAGTTTTATATACAGTTAGTTTATTGACTTTTGAACACTTAAAAACTTATTATTTAAATATAGATTCTTGATTTTTCAATTACAAAAAAGATCTTTGTAAATATATATGAATTGACGTTGCAAATATTTGACTATCAAGCAAGCTTTGATTTATAATCAATCAAGAGGTTTATTTATATGAAACTAATAGATACAATAAGTTTTACTATAAATAAGATAACATATAATATAACTATTTTTATGGATATAAATCTTATATATTTATATTTGCCTCCTAAACCGTGAACCTTGATGAGTGGGATACGTCAAATAGACACATCTCTATATCATTAGGTTGCAACCTCAAACTATAGTCTATAGCTACAACTTTTAGCCTCATGTACACCAATCATACCTATATTGTTTATACTATCTTTATCTTAATTTTTTATTTCAAAAACTTGTTATAAAAGAAATTACATAAATCATTTATGTGTTCACCTAAAATTACAGGTTTTGTGTGTCGATCTTAAAAAATTATATCATTTGATAATTTGAAAAAACTCACTATGTTTTTTGTCTAAAAAATAAATGTCCACTAAAATTCATCGTTAATTTAATTATACATTTCTTTACGTATGTTTAAAATTACGAACACAAATTATAAATAAAGTTAATTACATAAATCGTCCTTAAAGTTTATCTTAAATTATTATTTTCGTCCATAAATTTAAAAAGTGTATACATCATCCAGTTTTAGAAACTAATTACCTTAGATTTACTCCAATTACAAATTTCGTCCCTAAGGTTTGTTCTCAATTATGGATTTGGTCCCTAAGGTTTGCCCAAATTACAGGTGCAAATTAGAAATTAAGGACGAAAATCATAATTTATTTTTAAACTTGGACAATTTATGAAAATTTTTAAACTTATAAAAAAAATCCATAGATTTAAGTAAACTATACGAACCATTTATGTAATTAACTCTTATAAATAATTACACTAAATGGACAAGTGAATGAATTTGTTTTTATACATAAGTTTAGATAAACTACATGGACGATCTATATGCTATGCAGGCCCACACGTCAATCAGTAACTGTAGTTCTACAATCCTTAACTCATTCTACTTTAGGGAATATACCGTTATGCTAATTTTGTTAGTGTCATTCAACAGTGATCAAATATGAATTATGAAGTAACTGGATTTTCTTTTTCTAGAAAAAGATACATTACAAACAATAGTTTTTTTAGGAAGACAAGAATTATATTATGTATTTTCTTTCATATACAATTGATTATATATTTTAAGAGTTAATTACATAAATCGTTTTTAAGGTTTACCTAAAATTACGGATTTCGTCCCTAAGTTTAAAATATTGCATAAATCGTCCACTTTTAAAAACTAATTACGCATTTCTTCCCTAATTTCTAATGGACGTCCATTTTAGAGACGAAATGTATACGTAGTTAACGAAAATTTTAACGGAAAATTTTAATGGACATCCATTTTAGGGACAAAAAACGTAATTAGTTTCTAAAATTGGAAAATTTATGCAACGTTTTAAGCTTAGGGACGAAATTCGTAATTTTGAATAAACCATAAGAAAGATTTATGTAATTAACTCTTATTTTAATAACAAAATTCAGTCTCCAAATTACGAGAATGTTATCTTTAGTAGTCATGAGATTTTGACAAAATAAAATTGTTGGCATTGTTCTTTTTTTCCTGTATTTCACATCATGTTTCTGGCAATTTGCTTTATGTCATTTTTCTTCTGCTTTCATATTTAAGACTTTGAAAAAAAGAGAATAGAACAAGATAAAGCATCTTGTAGCCTAGTTTTTCTTGAATCTTTTAGTTGCAAGTGGAAGGGTTATTTTTGTGCAACTTGACATTCAATAAGTTCAAATTTTACAATAATTGGTATGGGCTGTCTTTGAGATTTTTCGAGGCTCGGGCAAAATAGGTTTTTTCGAGGCTCTGGTCAACAATATTTTATCATAAAGAAGCTTTATTATTAAAATTTTGTTTAACGTATATTACAAGTAATTGTTAATTAAAAGCACAAATTCGTATAATATATTTTGATGCAAACTCCTTAATGAAACATTTACGTTGAAATATTTTTCAAAATGTCATATTCAATTGATATATTTTTTAATATATATACCGTTCATGCAATATATATATGTAGATAGATTGTAAAATTTTGAGGCACCTAAACATTTGGAGGCCATGGGCGATCGCCCATCTCCCCCTCCCTCAAAGACGACCTTGATTGGCATCTTAGATCGACAATGACAATATTTAGGGTAAATTACAGAAATAGTCTTTATGGTATGTCCAAATTTCCGATTTAGTCCATATAGTGAGAAAACAACACTTTTAGTCCCTATGATCTAAGGTTATGCATAAAATTTGTCCATATCAGTTAGATTTAACATACTTTTTGTAATGTATTTTTAGAATTTGACACTATTAATCCCTGACTTAAAAATTTTATTTTGTTAAAAAAACAATTTCCCCAAATTTATTTATCGGTATTTTCTTTAAGTCTATTTTCTTAAAAACGAAAATCTCAAGTAATTAATAACAAATTATAACCTATACGCGTTGAAATTTGTATTTAGTTTAATAATATATGTAATTAATACGCTAATATTAAATATTTAAATATTATATGTAAATAATTGGTTATTTATATATGAAAAATGCTAACCGTTGCTCGAAATGTTATAGTCACTAGTGAATAATTGTAAAATAATAAGTAATTAAGCATACATAAAGAAGTCTTTAATAGTGTTAGAATATTATATAATGATTTTAAGCGTAAAAAAGGACATGATTTAAAACAAGATCCAAAGCTCTAACAGTGTATTGGCTGATCAATTCATGATGTGGAATCTCATGAAATGATTAAATCTTAACAGTAACTGAATTGAGGATTTGACAAATGAAAGCAGAATGTGAGATTATCATTGATAAAGTGATTTTGACGGGAATAGTCGTTTACAAACTTTAAGCTCTACGGTACTCAAGAGAGTCCGGATTCAAAGACAACTAACTAAACACACACATATCACTTTATTTATATACATCTCAATACAGAATTTCTACAAATAAAATACTTAAGTATCAATTTAACTTTAACTCTGGTGAACTTCAGTTAAGTCGGGTAGACTAACTTGTTCACCCGAGTTAAAGTCTTCAATGAAAGACTTTCTAAGTTTTAATTCGGGTGATGAACTTTGTTCACCCGACTTAAAAACTTAAGCAGAAACACACTTTGAAGATTTTATAACTTCATCCATAACTTTCAATACCCAACAATCTCCCCCTTGGATGATGCTTTGAATCTTCAAATCAACACATATGATTCTCTATGGTTAGTTTCTAACAACTCAGATTCTTCAAAGCAACAATCTCCCCCTTAACTGATTCTCCATTGTTAGCATTACAGACTTCAGTATTATCAGATCAACAATCTCCCCCTCACCAAATTCTACTTTCTGCAACATCTCAAAATCAAACAAACAATCTCTCTCTATCCAACATCATCAATAATTTATTCCTCCTCAATTTTGACGAATTTGACTTCGGTGTCGGATTAAGCCGAAACTCGTGTGGTTACACAAAAACGGGTCAAAGATCAAAACTCATTGCGTTGCCATGACCCCGAGCAGTTTTCGGCCTTTCGGGGTCGTTTAGGACCCGAAAATGCCAAATTACTTATTTACGTTTTTATTTTGGACTTTTCTTTCATGTAAACCACCAAATTCATCATCCGAATTAAACTCAATTTCATCTTATGAACATAAACCTCAACAACATCATCACCAATAGTAGCATTATTCAATCAATAGCAATATCAACTTAATAATCTCATTATTCACATCACCTTTAGCACTAACATCTATATTTGTATCAACTAAATTAACTTGAGTAAATTGAATTGATAAAACACTTATCTAGACTTGGATAACATGCAAACATGAATTTTGAGTGGACTCTTAGATTCATGTTCATCAGCTCTAACATTCTCTTCATCAATCACAGTTTCAACAAAACTTCATCCGCTTCATATCTTTAATTTCCTAACTAGTTGATTAGCTCTAAACACATCATAGATTAATTGACTAAAGCAACTAGTATTGACAAATCACTAATCTAAGCTTGTATTAGCATGCAAAATTAAATTTCTGAGTAAATCCTTAGCTTCATGATCATCAGATTAAATCTACTATTTAACAATCACAATTTCAATTTAATTTTTTATGAACTGCTTCATCATCCGAATTAATACTTCATATCATCAATTCTCAGATCTCCAATCTTGATAAATTGATAACTCGTGGATTAGCTTCAGGCTTCGATCACCTCCAATTGATTACTGTAGCAACAATTCCACCAAAAACTAACTAATCTTCACAAATTCTTCAATAACTTTCCTCAGTTTCAATTCGAACTTCTTCGATTCAACAAAGCACTGATAATTTGACTAAATTCACTTGAATCAAGTCAACTCGATGCCCGGAATTAATTGAAACTAATCAAATGATTTATCCGGCTCTGATACCACTTGACAAGATTTAGAACAGGATCCAAAGCTCCAACAGTGAATTGTATGATCAGTTCATGATGCGGAACCTAATGAAATGATTGAATCTTAATAGTAACTGAATTGGGAATTTGATGAATGAAAGCAAAATGTGAGATTATCATTGATAAAGTGATTTTGACGGGAATATCCGTTTACAAATGATTATTGTTTGTTGGTAAATATTTCGCCAAACATTTGTTCTTTTTATCCGTTGCAAACTTTCAAACCTTAGCAACATATTATTCGTTGACGATCTTAAAGGTTTGGATGTGTTGGTTAATCAATACGGTCCCCTACAGAGTGCAATACAAACCTAACAAGCTCTAGACGAGTCTAAGGTGACTTATTACTTAGTTGGGGTGACGTAAGAGAGTGGGAAAACTCTAGTATGTGTGTAAGATGTAGAATTTGAATCTAGGATCTGAAAAATGGTCAGGTATTTATAGGTAGGGGATTAGGTTTCCTTTTTATGGGTCATGGGTCGTGACCATATGTTTATGGGCCGAACAAGATGGCGAGCCAAGGCTGCCTAACCTTTGGCTGAGCACCAAGTAGACTTTCTAGCCGAGCATCCGAGCTCCCTCCTATTCGTGACTTTGTGCCTAGCTATGTTCTAGCCGATTGGTGAGCGACGCATGGCAGAGGAGCATGGGAGCAAGCGAGCAGGGGAACAGGCAAGCAACCAAGTAGCATGGAGACTTTCTAGCCGAGCAGTCGAGCTCCAAGCTCCCTCTTATTCGTGCCTTTGTGCCTAGCTATGTTCTAGCCGATTGGTGAGCAGCGCAGGGCAGGGGCAGGGGAGCAACCAAGTAGCATGGAGACTTTCTATCCGACCATCCGAGCTCCGAGCTCCCTCTTATTCGTGCCTTTGTGCCTAGCTATGTTCTGGCCGATTGGTGTGCATAACGGGGCAGGAGAACAGGGGAGCATGCGAGCATGGGAGGAGGGGAGCATGCGAGCATGGGAGGAGGGGAGCATGCGAGCATGGGAGGAGGAGAGCAGCCGAGTACCATGGACTCGGTGTCTACTTCACTACTAACCTAATCAATCATTATTATTATTAGAGTAAATTACATAGATCGTCCCTAAGGTTTATATGAAATTACGGTTATTGTCCCTAAGTTTAAAAAGTTGCATGGTATGTCCCAAAGTTTGGAGTAATTATGGATTTCGTCCCTATTTTGGATGTCCGTTAATTACTGCCGTTAGGGTTCCCTCACGTGTTAAACACGTGAGGGTATTTTAGTCTTTTTACAATCTTCTTCCCCCAAAATCAAATAAACCCTAAAAAAAAATAAAAACACCCCTTCACACACACACACACACACACACACACACTAACAAAAACACTCACAAATGGTTTCCAATCCACCAATTCAATCAAACCCCATTTCCAAACACCACACAGATTCTGTTCCTCAACCCCCTCCCCTCGCGTTTCCGAAATCGTCAACGAATTAGCAAATCTAACACTAGAATCCGCAGATTTAACCGAGATTATGCGGAAGAAAATGGGAATTAACGAGATGCCAATAATGGCGGTGATGATGCCAGGAATGGGGTTAAGAACTAGAGTTCGAGGCGGTGTCGGCGGTGGCGGTGGGGTTGCGAAAGGAGAGGTTTAGTGGTCGGTGATGATGGTGGTTTCCGGTGGTGACGGTGGTGTCAGGTGGCCGGAGGTGGTCGTGGTATAGTACTGAATGACATGGTGGATTAAGATTCATACCGGATGTTATTAATTATATGGACTAGGGGTGGCCGAAGGAGGTTTAATGGTCGGTGATGATGGTGGTTTCCGGTGGTGACGGTGGTGTCAGGTGGCCGGAGGTGGTTGGACTGGTTACATAAAAATGAGGGTTTTGTGGATTATAAATCTGATTTTGATTTTGGGATTTTTGATTTTGTGGATTATAAATCTGATTTTGATTTTGTGGATTATAAATTTGATTTTGGGATTTTTGGTTATGAATCTGATTTTGATTTTTGGTTATGATTTTGATTTTGGGATTTTTGATTTTGATTTTCATGGAGATGAAACTGGTTATGGAATGAAAGGGAAGGAGGTGAAAGATTGTAAAAAGACTAAAATACCCTCACGTGTTTAACACGTGAGGGAACCCTAACGGCAGTAATTAACGGACATCCAAAATAGGGACGAAATCCTTAATTACTCCAAACTTTGGGACATACCATGCAACTTTTTAAACTTAGGGACAATAACCGTAATTTCATATAAACCTTAGGGACGATCTATGTAATTTACTCTTATTATTATTATGGTTATTATTATTAGTATTATTATTATTAGTATTATGGTTATTATTATTATTATTATTATCATTATTATGGTTATTTTTTTTTAAGAACATCAAACTAATTTCTAATTATATGTTTATAAAACATATTTTTTTACTCTTTATATTCATTAACATCTAAAATTGACGTAATTAGTACATTATATGTAATTTTTTTGAAACCCTAGCTACAATTTTTCGGTTTTAAAAAAAACTATTTACCTTTCTATTTATGTTTTTTTTTTCAAATATTGTCATATTTTTAATATTGATAATTATAAATTAGCAATTTTTTATTTTAATCTTAAATATTTTCAATTTTTTAAATTATATAAATAACTGATGTATTGTAGGGGCATAATGAAAAATCTAATTAAAAAATATTTTATTAATTACAACTATCTTATTTCAACTGTATTTTATTTTCAAACACTCTTTTTAGAACGGAAAAATTGTAAAAATTATATATTGTCAACACACTAAGTAGAATACAATCTAGCATGAAAAACCCTTTGAATTCTAGATAGATACAATAACATTTACATAACTAACTTCTCTAGGTACTTAATCTAACATATTTCATCCGTATATAGTCCGAAGAACAAAAAACTCTTTAACGTTCAAACTACCCCAAAAGTTGCCGATAATATGATTGGGCGGTTACACAGACTCTACCACAAAATTGTCAGCTCCATGCTTGAGTCCGAAGATTACGTTCAAGCCATAAAATCGTACTTACAGAAACAACATTTTCATCCTCTTTATGCAATTTTCGAACTCTCCTGGTGAAGAAGCCTCTCCCTTCCATTATACCAACCAACGCATAAATTGATTATTATTGTATTTTCCCATTTTTGACACTATCCTTAGTCAATAAGGAAGCATCCAATTGTCACATATTTGTATAAGCCTTTGTCTTTCTTTACCACCAACCTCGAGTAGAAGTCCTAAGTACCACATTACATCATCATGTTCTAGCCATATCATATCCACACCTTATCTTTTCGACCGATAAATTTAAAAATATTTTTTGAATAACGAATATATTAAAAACTAGCAAGCTACTTCTTACAGAAATAAACATCAAATTAAGGATTTTGATTTACCGAAAATATATCAAGTCAATTAAGGATATTGGTTTAACGAAAATATATCAAGTAATGTCGTTCAATAAGGAAAATGACTCAAAATTTACACTTATATGTTTATAGAAATGAATTCAATCTCTACCAATTTTATCAAATGATAATAAGTTCTTTTGAAAGTATAAAATACTTAAACGTTGAATTATTCAAAGGTGGGGAAGACGACGGCTAGGTGCATGATTGTCTTTAGTTTACATGCATATACTTTATTTTATTATAGTTGGTAGAATAATTTTCAACTAAATGAATATTAAATACTACTCTTATATTTAATTTAATTGGAAAAATGAGAAAATGTTAGCTATATAAAGGATGGAGGTGTTTGCTGAAATACACAACTCAATCCTACTTCTTTTAGTAGAAATGGGAACAAAAGGGATTATGTCTTCAATGAGCCTTCTAATCTCTCTTTTGATGGTTATTGTTTCTTTAAGCTTGCCGTCATTCACCACTGCCGCATACCCTTACTCTTCTCCACCACCTCCACCCGTGTATAAGTCACCACCACCTCCACCCGTGTATAAGTCACCACCACCTCCACCCGTGTATAAGTCACCACCACCTCCACCCGTGTATAAGTCACCACCACCTCCACCCGTGTATAAGTCACCACCACCTCCACCCGTGTATAAGTCACCACCACCTCCACCCGTGTATAAGTCACCACCACCTCCACCCGTGTATAAGTCACCACCACCTCCACCCGTGTATAACTCACCACCACCTCCACCCGTGTATAAGTCACCACCACCTCCGCCCGTGTATAAGTCACCACCACCTCCACCCGTGTATAAGTCACCACCACCTCCACCCGTGTATAAGTCACCACCACCTCCACCCGTGTATAAGTCACCACCACCTCCACCCGTGTATAACTCACCACCACCTCCACCCGTGTATAAGTCACCACCACCTCCACCCGTGTATAAGTCACCACCACCTCCACCCGTGTATAAGTCACCACCTCCACCCGTCTACAAGTCACCACCTCCTCCCGTTCACAAATCACCACCTCCACCAGTATACAAGTCCCCGCCACCACCGGTTAAAAAGTCACCACCACCACATTACATCTATAGCTCGCCACCTCCTCCTCACTATTAAGAAGTTACTGTCGTTTTTAAGGTAAATAGTAGTTTGCATGCATGAAACCTTATTTTATTAAATTCATTTTTTTATGTTTTTTTATTAAATTTACTAATATAAGCTCTTTATTTCCTTTTGGTAGGATAATAAAAGCAAGTGGAGTTAATGTGATTATATTTCAGATTTCTATACGAGACTATGAAAAATAAACATGCAAGACAAAGAATGTTTCATTGTTGTACGGAAGGGAAAGAGCTTATATTTGTTCATGTACTCAATCAATAATGGTTTTTATTTTTCTGTTTGATACTAAAAAAATATATAGTAAAAAAATTTGTTTTCCTACCTCTTTGGCTTATTCATTTTTGGATTGCATTTAACAATTAAGGATACTAGCCTTCTATCCCGAATCTAGTGCAACATTTCTCAAAGTTGAAAAAAAATTGCACCTAATTTAATCGAACTCAAAATGACTATGAGAAACGTGTTAAACGAGGAGAACACGAGTTTTTTGATGATTTAGTCAATCAAAGGGCTTCGCACCAAATAACCACCTTAGGCAAAAAAAATCATTGTTAGTATAAAGAAAGAAACAATTTACAAACTGAATTTTTACGTTTATAGTCTATATGTGTCTTCAAGCGCTTAATATTGCAATAAAAAGAATATATATTTCTCGCATTCAAAAGTATGAAACTCCTGTTATTCTAAATCACATTTAAAAGTATGATAAATGTAATACATCTACACACTTTTAAACTCCATAAAATTTTGTATTACTAATTTAAGATTTATATAAATGAACAATTTTTCACACAACACAAAGTGTGCGGTTTTTATGCTCTTTATTTTGTATACACATTTATATATGAGGTCAATTGGTACATGCTTATTTGTGTGCATATCATGAAGATATTTTTCATATTTGCATAAATCGTGAAAAAATAAAAGTGAGTTATCAACATATATGTTGTAGTGATGTAACATATAAGATATATCAATATGCATATGTAAAAGTTGAATGAAAATGTTGAAAATCGTAAGAACCATAAAATAAAAAACTTTTGTTCACATATAAGAACAAATGGAAACTACAAATTCGAGTAAAAAAATTCAATAGAATAAAAAATTCGTCGTAATTTTATGTTTTTAATTTTCTGAAAATGATGATCATTCACATAAGAACAAATTAAAAAATATGTAATATATGAAGTTTTTTTTAATTTGTTTTTAATTTTATTTTTTTCTCAATTTGTAGTCTTGAATAATTTCTACAACTTAACTAAAAAACATGTGAACAAAAACAAAGTCATTTTTTTCGTAGTAATTTAACTACAACGTGCTCTCAGTAACGAGGTTACATGCTTGAGTGAAAACCACTAGTTTTTGACCTAATGCGGCCTTGTTAATTTGTACTTTGCCGCTAAAGTCAATAGACCATACATAAACCTCTAAGCTATAACAGAATTTTAGCGTCAAATTGATAATTAATGTTTTAGAAACATATGTTATCTCAAAGAAATATTTATGAGGAAATAATCAATCTCTAATACTTTAATCAGATTATAAAATAATTTAGTATATTTTAAACAATATATAATTTAAATGTTTTTTCGGGTTTCAAATTATTCAGCTAGGTTTCAATATTCATATAAACAATATTTGGATAATTTTTCTTAACAAATACTAAAGTGAAAAAATATTTAAAATTGTTAATAAATATAATATCAATGCATTTTATATACAAAAAAGAATACCAATAAAAGTGATGGTAAAGACAAATGGATAATAATACATGTAGAGTGAATCTTGTACCTATTTTGTGGTAATTTTTTTTTGTAATTATCAAACTTATAAGTTATAAATAATTACTTTACTCACAAAGTCATTAAAAGTTGGAACTCAGTAAGGCTTTTCAGTTTGATGGTAAATATTTCGCCAAACATTTGGCTTTTTAATCTGTTGCAAACTTCCAAAACTTAGCGACATATTATTCGTTGGTGTCCAGTAAGTCGCTACTACCTACAATATAGTGACATAAATATTGTATGTGTGGTTAATCTATCCAAGGTTTTAAAAAGCGCGACATGGCGTCAAGACGTGACTTGACTTTACGAAAAACATTCAAGACATTTTTGTTAGGCGTGACGTCCAAAAAACGTGTCAAAGCGCGCCATGGCGGGCTTTAACAAAAGTTTTTTGTAACGTGTTACAGAAATTTAAAAAAAAATAAAAAAACCTAAAATAGTTTAAAATGACTATAAAGATCGATCATTTAATTGTATATTGGTAACTATATCTTAGATTTGATGTATATTAAAAGGTGAAAACAACGATTTTTTATAGTTATATATATAACTTAAAAATAGTAAAAACATATAAAAATTAAATTATATAAAATTATAAAATATATTAAAATTCTGCGATATTGTCACATGTCACTTTGAAAAACGTCATTTCTCGCCATGTCTCGTCATGTCTTAAGGCTTGACCATGTCACCACGCCACACCTTACGTTATTTACAACCTTGCTTTTATCCCTAATTGAAAAAGCAATTTATCGAAAACCGGAGATAAATTATTATTATTATTATTGTTATTATTTTTTAAGAACATCAAATTACAACAAATGTAGATGTTGGTCCCGACCTCCACCAAATAATCAGTTAGAAAAAGATGGTGAACTAGTCTTTTCTCTTAACATCGGTGAATATGATAATTATAAAGTCAAGACTACATTAGCCTCTTATAATTAAATATATGAATCACTACTAATTGTTTTGCAACAGATTCTATTACCCCGAGAAAATTAATATTTTGATACGAATGAACCTTAATTTCTAAATTACATATCTATAAAACCTATCTTTTAACTCTTTATGTAGACGCCATTCATGTGTGCTACGTGTGGCTTCAGTTTCGTTTGGCTTACGTGTCTAGAGAATCCTTGGTCGTTGGATGCGGGACACTCGTGTGGGATGCACGGAATATTGCTTTTCATTACCTTCGATCTTTTAGGGGATTTTGGTTAGATGCGTTCGTCCTTCTACCAATCCCACAAGTTCATTTTAATTATTTGACGAATTGAAATAATAAATTTGTTCACATGAAAATAAAATAAAAGACATAAGAAGAGGAAAAAACCAAATTTGAATTTTATATGAACAAATTTTAAAAATATAACAATAACTAATTTTTACATTACAATAAAATTAGTGTGGGTAAGTGTCAATTATACTTTTATCATGATTGTGTTTCTACAATTGTCATTTTAGGGAATGTTTGGTTGGGGGTATTAGATGATTGGTAATGGTTAATAAAATGATTAATAATGTTTGATTTGTTATTTTATAATCAATCATTATCCATAGTATTTATTAATAGACAATAAATCATTACTCAACAAAAGGTAATGAAACTGGGTAATGATTAACCCCTTTTACAATAGTTTTTTCTTTCCCTTTCTCATTCCTCAATTTGAAACATACACCCCCTTAGTATATCATATTATATATACTTTTTTAAAACTGTAGCTAGTACAATATGTATTATCATCTCACTAAGTAGAATACAATTATATTTTCATAAGTAACTATTCTAGGTACTTAATCTAACATATGAACGCTCAAAATACTCTAAAACTAACCGATAACATGCATGGACTGTGCGAGAGACTCTACCACAAAGTTGGTCAGCTCCGTGCATGAGTCTGATGAAAGGGTTACGTTGAAGCCATAATCTTACTTACATTATAAACGACATTTACATCTTCTTTATGCAATTTTCGACATCCCAGGGTGAAGAAGCTTCTCTCTTCCGCTATACCATCCAAAGCATAAACTGTGTATTATTTAATTTATTTTCTCATTTTTGACATTATCCTAGTCAATAAGGAAGCATCCAATTGACACATATTCGTATAAACATTTGTCTTTCTTTACCACCAACCTCGAGTAAAAGTCCTAATACCACATTTCATCATCGTGTTCTAGGCATATCATATCCGCACCCTAATCTTTTTGACCAATAAATTTATAAAATATTTTGAAATAACGAAAATTGTTTAATAAGTAGCAATTTGCTTTCTATAAAAAATAAACATCAAATGAAGGAAATCAATTTAACGAAAATATATCAAGTCATGTCGAGCAGTCGAGGAAAGTGATTCTCCAAATTTACACTTATTTGTTTATAGAAATGAATTCGATCTCTACCAATTTTACCAAATGATAATAATTTCTTTTGAAAGTATAAAATACTTAAACGTTGAATCATTCAAAGGTGGGGAAGACGACGGCTAGGTGCATGATTGTCTTTGGTTTACATGCATATACTTTATTTTATTGTAGTTGGTAGAATAATTTTCAACTAAACGTATATTAAATACACTACTCTTATTTTTAATTTAATTGGAAAAATGAGAAAATGTTAGCTATATAAAGGATGGAGGTGTTTGCTGAAATACATAACTCAATTCTACTTGTTTTAGTAGAAATGGGAACAAAAGGGATTATGTCTTCAATGAGCCTTCTAATCGCTCTTTTGATGGTTATTGTTTCTTTAAGCTTGCCGTCATTCACCACTGCCGCATATCCTTACTCTTCTCCACCACCTCCTCCACTTAAGAAGTCCCCGCCTCCACCGGTTCACAAGTCACCACCTCCACCCGTGTACAAGTCACCACCTCCTCCCGTCTACAAGTCACCACCTCCTCCAGTTCACAAATCACCACCTCCACCCGTGTATAAGTCACCACCACCTCCGGTTCACAAATCACCACCTCCACCCGTCTACAAGTCACCACCTCCACCGGTTCACAAGTCACCACCTCCACCTGTCTACAAGTCACCACCTCCTCCAGTTCACAAATCACCACCTCCACCCGTCTATAAGTCACCACCTCCACCGGTTCACAAGTCACCACCTCCACCCGTCTACAAGTCACCACCACCTCCAGTTCACAAGTCACCACCTCCACCTGTCTACAAGTCACCACCTCCTCCAGTTCACAAATCACCACCTCCACCCGTCTATAAGTCACCACCTCCACCGGTTCACAAGTCACCACCTCCACCCGTCTACAAGTCACCACCTCCACCGGTTCACAAGTCACCACCTCCACCTGTGTACAAGTCACCACCACCTCCAGTTCACAAGTCACCACCTCCACCCGTCTACAAGTCACCACCTCCTCCCGTTCACAAATCACCACCTCCACCAGTATACAAGTCCCCGCCACCACCGGTTAAAAAGTCACCACCACCACATTACATCTATAGCTCGCCACCTCCTCCTCACTATTAAGAAGTTACTGTCGTTTTTAAGGTAAATAGTAGTTTGCATGCATGAAACCTTATTTTATTAAATTCATTTTTTTATGTTTTTTTATTAAATTTACTAATATAAGCTCTTTATTTCCTTTTGGTAGGATAATAAAAGCAAGTGGAGTTAATGTGATTATATTTCAGATTTCTATACGAGACTATGAAAAATAAACATGCAAGACAAAGAATGTTTCATTGTTGTACGGAAGGGAAAGAGCTTATACTTGTTCATGTACTCAATAAATAATGTTTTTTATTTTTCTGTTTGATACTAAAAAAATAAATAGTAAAAAAAATTGATTTCCTACCTCTTTGGCTTATTCATTTTTGGATTGCATTTAACAACTAAGGATACTAGCCTTCTATCCCGAATCTAGTCCAACATTTCTCAAAGTTGAAAAAAAATTGCACCTAATTTAATCGAACTCAAAATGACTATGAGAAACGTGTTAAACGAGGAGAACACGAGTTTTTTGATGATTTAGTCAATCAAAGGGCTTCGCACCAAATAACCACCTTAGGCAAAAAAAATCATTGTTAGTATAAAGAAAGAAACAATTTACAAACTGAATTTTTACGTTTATAGTCTATATGTGTCTTCAAGCGCTTAATATTGCAATAAAAAGAATATATATTTCTCACATTCAAAAGTATGAAACTCCTGTTATTCTAAATCACATTTAAAAGTATGATAAATGTAATACATCTACACACTTTTAAACTCCATAAAATTTTGTATTACTAATTTAAGATTTATATAAATGAACAATTTTTCACACAACACAAAGTGTGCGGTTTTTATGTTCTTTATTTTGTATACACATTTATATATGAGGTCAATTGGTACATGCTTATTTGTGTGCATATCATGAAGATATTTTTCATATTTGCATAAATCGTGAAAAAATAAAAGTGAGTTATCAACATATATGTTGTAGTGATGTAACTTATAAGATATATCAATATGCATATGTAAAAGTTGAATGAAAATGTTGAAAATCGTAAGAACCATAAAATAAAAAACTTTTGTTCACATATAAGAACAAATGGAAACTACAAATTCGAGTAAAAAAATTCAATAGAATAAAAATTTCTTCGTAATTTTATGTTTTTAATTTTCTGAAAATGATGATCATTCACATAAGAACAAATTAAAAAATATGTAATATATGAAGTTTTTTTTTTTAATTTGTTTTTAATTTTATTTTTTTCTCAATTTGTAGTCTCGATTAATTTCTACAACTAATCGAACTAAAAAACATGTGAACAAAAACAAAGTCATTTTTTTCGTAGTAATTTAACTACAACGTGCTCTCAGTAACGAGGTTACATGCTTGAGTGAAAACCACTAGTTTTTGACCTAATGCGGCCTTGTTAATTTGTACTTTGCCGCTAAAGTCAATAGACCATACATAAACCTCTAAGCTATAACAGAATTTTAGCGTCAAATTGATAATTAATGTTTTAGAAACATATGTTATCTCAAAGAAATATTTATGAGGAAATAATCAATCTCTAATACATTAATCAGATTATAAAATAATTTAGTATATTTTAAACAATATATAATTTAAATGTTTTTTCGGGTTTCAAATTATTCAGCTAGGTTTCAATATTCATATAAACAATATTTGGATAATTTTTCTTAACAAATACTAAAGTGAAAAAATATTTAAAATTGTTAATAAATATAATATCAATGCATTTTATATACAAAAAAGAATACCAATAAAAGTGATGGTAAAGACAAATGGATAATAATACATGTAGAGTGAATCTTGTACCTATTTTGTGGTAATTTTTTTTGTAATTATCAAACTTATAAGTTATAAAATAATTACTTTACTCACAAAGTCATTAAAAGTTGGAACTCAGTAAGGCTTTTCAGTTTGATGGTAAATATTTCGCCAAACATTTGGCTTTTTAATCTGTTGCAAACTTCCAAAACTTAGCGACATATTATTCGTTGGTGTCCAGTAAGTCGCTACTACCTACAATATAGTGACATAAATATTGTATGTGTGGTTAATCTATCCAAGGTTTTAAAAAGCGCGACATGGCGTCAAGACGTGACTTGACTTTACGAAAAACATTCAAGACATTTTTGTTAGGCGTAACGTCCAAAAAACGTGTTAAAGCGCGCCATGGCGGGCTTTAACAAGAGTTTTTTGTAACGTGTTACGGAAATTTAAAAAAAAATAAAAAAACCTAAAATAGTTTAAAATGACTATAAAGATCGATCATTTAATTGTATATTGGTAACTATATCTTAGATTTGATGTATATTAAAAGGTGAAAACAACGATTTTTTATACTTATATATATAACTTAAAAATAGTAAAAACATATAAAAATTAAATCATATATAAAATTATAAAATATATTAAAATTCTGCGATATTGTCACACCTTGAAAAACGTCATTTCTCGTCATGTCTCGTCATGTCTTAAGGCTTGACCATGCCACCACGCCACACCTTACGTTATTTACAACCTTGCTTTTATCCCTAATTAAAAAAGTAATTTATCGAAAACCGGAGATAAATTATTATTATTATTATTGTTATTATTTTTTAAGAACATCAAATTACAACAAATGTAGATGTTGGTCCCGACCTCCACCAAATAATCAGTTAGAAAAAGATGGTGAACTAGTCTTTTCTCTTAACATGTTGTGGCTAGGTATGTCGGTGAATATGATAATTTTAAAGTCAAGAGTACATTAGCCTCTTATAATTAAATATATGAATCACTACTAATTGTTTTGATGACCAAAAGATTCCACTACCCCGAGAAAATTAATATTTTGATACGAATGAACCTTAATTTCTAAATTACATATCTATAAAACCTATCTTTTAACTCTTTATGTAGACGCCATTCATGTGTGCTACGTGTGGCTTCAGTTTCGTTTGGCTTACGTGTCTAGAGAATCCTTGGTCGTTGGATGCGGTACACTCGTGTGGGATGCACGGAATATCACTTTTCATTACCTTCGATCTCTTAGGGGATTTTGGTTAGATGCGTTCGTCCTTCTACCAATCCCACAAGTTCATTTTAATTATTTGACGAATTGAAATAATAAATTTGTTCACATGAAAATAAAATAAAAGACATAAGAAGAGGAAAAAACCAAATTTGAATTTTATATGAACAAATTTTAAAAATATAACAATAACTAATTTTTACATTACAATAAAATTAGTGTGGGTAAGTGTCAATTATACTTTTATCATGATTGTGTTTCTACAATTGTCATTTTAGGGAATGTTTGGTTGGGGTATTAGATGATTGGTAATGGTTAATAAAATGATTAATAATGTTTGATTTGTTATTTTATAATCAATCATTATCCATATTATTTATTAATAGACAATAAATCATTACTCAACAAAGGGTAATTGTTGGGGTTGTATGGATCTTAATAGTCAACGTTATATCACTAACCTAGCGGAAATAGGCTAACGATTATCTAGAGAATATGTAACCGTCGGAAACGAGATCTAACCAATGATTATTGATAAGATCGGACCTAAGGAAGACTATTCGGATGATTGTTTAGACTTTGATAACACTTTGGAATACCAAGAAAACGAGCAGCAGCAATTCGGCACGAACACAAAAAACCTAGCAAAACCTTAACGAATGCAGAACCCTAGCTGGGTATATATAGGCCCAGCTTTTCATTCGTACGGATGTAAACTCATCCGTACGGATCACTTCTTATTCGTGCGAACCAGATCTCGTTCGTACGAATGTAACCTATTAGTAAATCACTTTGTTTACTTAACTCGTTCGTGCGAATGAAACTTACATACGCACGGATATCATCCTTATCCGTGCGAATGAGCCTGAATATTGTTAAACGTCACAAAACACATATTTGATTAATTCATAACAATGTAAACGTTCAAGCATATAATTAATCAAACATTCAATATCAATATTCAATCAAACAATACAAAGACTGATATAAACGTTAATTACATACGAATCTAGTAACTACATAAATGCACCTACAAACTCCCCCTAGGAACTAGATTCTATGTTTTCAGTCTTCAAAAATATCTGCTGCTTTCCAAAACACGTTGTCGACCTGTCCTCTTAAGCATGGATCTTGTAAGCGAAACACACACGTACAACCTTGTTGAAACGCATCGCCTGATCCATATCTTTGACATCAAAGAATATAGGACATTCGAACAGACTAAAGATATCGTCATCGGAGAAATTTCTAATCCACATCGGATCAAAAATTCTAAGGGTTTCCCAAACACCCTTACGTTCCATCACAACCACGGCTTCTGTGGTTCGATAATCATAGTACCACCACTTGAATCTCCGATGAATCTCGTTCTTCATCTTGCGAAGTGGTATCTTCTCCATCACCTTCGGCGCTTGATACTTGATATGTTTCACAGCTCTACCTTTTCTCCGACTCTTCCGATCTTTTGAGTAGGTAATCTCTGGATACTGCGGCCTCAGGTACTTCCAGGAATTTCTGAACTCAAACCGCAGCTGTTTCTCCAACCAAGCTGCTTTATCATCTTTCTCACTGTATAGCAACTTTAGACGAGCCAGCTGCAACATATCAAAGTATGGCAACGTCTTCAAATCTTGAGCTCGTTGGAAGTAGTCTATTCCCCGTTCTCGTTTAACTGCAAACACATTCAAGTCTTCCAAGTAAGCCCAACTGATTATTTTGCCTTGAGTCTTTGCGCCCTTCAATGTATAAAACTTCGTATAATTAGGTTGAACCACTTGACTAGGCGGTCGGAAACATGCCTTCATTTCCCGAATCCATTCAGCCCGTTTTGCATTGACTTCTTCTGGATCTAATGTCGCTTGACTGGCTGCTGGATTTTTCTCTAAAATCCGAGTAAGATCTTCATCATTTACATCAAAAATCGCATCGTCTCGGAAATCATTTGACTGATAGATAGGCTCAGTTGAATTAGCATTTTGCTCGAACTCTATCTCATCATCATCAGTTTCAGAATCAGGAGGATTAACTTCAGAAACAGATGCAGACTCGTCAGATATAACATCATCAGGATTCATCTCAAATAGTTCTGCAATCTGTTCTTTAGTCAAACTATGTACGATCTCTCCTTCTTCTTTGTCAGGATCGACACTAAACTGTATTACCCCCTGCATATCCAAAACGTAAGTTAAATTGGACTTTTTAAGTGAAATGGGAGTAATATCATACTGTGATTCACTCTGATGTTCTTTACCAGCTCCTTCACACTCCGTGCGTTCACTATCTACACCAGCCGGTTCAGCAGATGCATCGGCTAATGCTTTGATTCTAAACACTCCATCTTCCCCAGCATACATCGAGTCTTGAATTGTACTGGTAGCGTCCTCCAAAACCTCGATCTTTTCTTGGAACAGCTCCAACTGCTTGTTCTGATCCTCAATCATCTTCTTCTGAGAATCAAGCAGTAGATTCTGACCATCAATCTTCTTTGACATTGCTGCTCTCTCGGCTTCCCCTTTAGCCAGCAACTCGGTCAATCTCTTGATTTCATCATCTTGTTCTTTCTGCTTCATCAAAACACCCAACAACATGGAATTCACAGTATGGAGCTGAGCAGAAGTAGACATCTCCACTGATGACGACGACTGATCTCTCGTAGCTGTAGTTGTCGTGGCTGTCGTCATGATTGGCTCACTCTGCTGTTGCTGAGATGCCACAGGAGGAGGAACTGGAGTTGCTGTGCTGGCAGGAGTTAGATCAGTACGTCTCACAAGCTTGAAACGTTTTGAGGCTTTCCCTTTGGCACTGACAATATCCCTCATAGACATTCCTGCAGCTTTCCGTTTCGGTACCGAAGGGGTCGCCTCAGCACTCAAAACAACCTCGTTTTCATCTAGTAATGCAAACTGAGCTGACGACGTACCAGTAGTAGGAGAGTTAGCAGAAATCACCTCCTCATCGGAATCAGATTGGGGAGGCACAACAATATCCTCTTTATCTGAGTCGCTGTCATCGTGTCTCCACTTCCTTTTTCTCGGACAAACATACTCTGGATTTGCCAGATGTCCGATCAACCTCTTCTCCTTAGGTGTCGCCTTGCCCTTGTATGAAAGCATGCGCACCATAGTTGAATCATTCATAACGTCTAGCTTGATGGCATCTTCTTCATTCTTTTGCAAGTTAGGAATCTTCACATCGATGATCATTTGCACGAATCTAGCATACATCAAGTACTTATGCTTGTTCTTGATTTCCAGGTTCTCTATCATATGCTGCAAAATCATTGCTGAGAAATTGAATGGAGCGTTCAGCGCCAGTGCGACAAATGCGCTCTGAAGTGTCTCTCGCATCTCGTCATGTCCTGCCTTTCTAGGACCCAAGCAATGCTGCAATACGTGGCACAGATACTTGTATTGTATACTGAACCCGGACTTCGTTATCACTCCTTTGTTAATATCCCCATCATAATGCATTCTCAATAACGCCCCTCTGATCAAGTATACGTTCAGCTTCGTTGGCATTCTAGCTTCATCCCCAAAGCCAACAACGTCTCGAATCACTTGCTCGTCAACCACGATATCATTCCCGAGAACTGCACTGTGTATTTGAACCTTTCCGTCTTGACGAACAACCTTAGCATTGTTCCAGAAATCTGAGATTTGAGTCAAGTACGGCACTTGCTCGGTAGATATCGCCTTGAAGATTCTTGAACGCTTCAAGAATTGAATTATCCCGACAAACTTCTCGGAATGGGGTGTCGTTTCGTCGAGGTGAGCGCACATATTGTTCTTTGTGCCAACTATTAAACCGACACTCTGAGATTGAGAAGATTCAGCCATTTCCTGCAAACATAGGTTTAAACATCGAGAGCAAAACAGTTAGAATAAAATTCAAACGATTTAAAGAATTCTGTTCTGGCCATCCGTACGAATGAACATTTACATTCGCACGGATCAGTATGTATCCGTACGAATGAAATAATCAAACCAGACGGATTACATTTTTCACATTCGTACGAATGACTCAACCATTCGCACGAATGAGGATCCCATTCGCACGAATGAAATCACATTCGTACGAGTGGAGTTCATCGAAACTGTTTGCATTCCAAAAACTTAGATTTTAATCTGATCTGTATTAGGTCACAAACATTATACCAAAACGTTCGGAAAGTCCCGATTAACAAAACCCCTAACTCAATTAACCGTAACTAACACACATTTAAGACAAATTGATTAGGTTATTTTCGAAACTTAAAATTCAAGATTAATCATCAAAACGATCGATATACCTTAGGTTGTTTATATGATTGTGATCGCAATGAAAAGTTACACAATAAACAGCGAATCAAAAACTCTTTACCACACTTTTTTTAAAAATTACGAAATTTGTTCTAACACTTTCGGACGAATGAGATGTGAAAAGTGAATAGGCCAAACGTATGTCAAACATATATATAGCCATTTCATATTCGTACGAAGGAGAATTTTTGTCTCAAACACTGATTTCCCTCTGATTCGTGCGAATGACTTGTTCCTGCGTGCGTATGTAGTTTACCTCCGTACGAATGTCGCTGTAGAACTCATAAACTTCAAAAATTTCACTTATCTTTACAATCAAAACCAAGTAAACGTTAAGCATGCAAAATTATCAACTCAACAAAAGAATAAAACGTTTAGCTCGATTCAGATATCCTAACCAAACACTTTAGCAACAATTATGACTTTACGAATTAATCTCAGTTTCACTTTTAGATCTCAAGTCACGACAAGTAACCGTAAAATTAACAAAATGAAAAATAAAGAAAAACTAAAAACTAAAAAATTAAAAATCTTTTTGTATTTTTCTGTTTTGGTAAATCAAAAGAAATTTTAACTACGACAAACTATTTAAATAACAACTAAATAAAATTGAAAATTTCACATTCTTTTTGTGTTTTTCGAATAAGGGATCAGACTGATACTGAAACATTGCATTGTCATTCAATTTTGTAGTAATTATTAACATATCAGTTGACGATTATTGGTATATTTGTCCTCTTAAACTTAAACAAACATTCACTTGACAGTTTTTTTTTTTTTTTTCAAAATGGTTATCTCGCTAAGATCTCCCAATATTTTGAACATAGAAATCAACACAGAATTTGAATTTTTAACAGTCATAAAATTTATATCATAATTAGAATTGCACGTATGTTTGTGTATTTGTCCTCTTAACTTTTCAGCCTTTTCAATTCTATTTTCATAAACACCAGATGTAATATCATAATATTTATTTCGTACGTCAGTATGGCATCAACTACACATGCAATAAGGGCCAGTGATTCTTGATCGTTGAAACAATACATCACTCAGAGAATAAGCGCTTCCTCACCCTTTATTTGGAATAGCCGAGTTATGATCATTCTTTCGACCTTATAACTCTGTTCATCCATCAAGGTATTTTTGAAGTCTTTAAGTACTTCCTCACCCTTTATTTGGAATGCTCGAAGTATGATCATTCTTTCGACCTTATACTTCTGTTCATCCATCAAGGTATTTTGAAGTTGTTACTTATCTCTTATTGTGCCTTTTTTTTTTTTTTTTTTTTTTTTTTTTTTTTTAATCTTGATCAAATCGTTCAAGAAATGTTATTCCAAAATCACCGGAATGGCCCTTAATTGCTTCAAAATATACTGACATACTGTATTTATTTTCTGATATTACACCTAGTATTTACTATTTTCGAATTGATCCAGCGAAAAGCCACAAACACTACAAGACAAAAGCTAATCATAATATTTTAACAATTTAATTTCGACTGTTGTGTGTTGTTTACAGTGTTCTCAATTGTTATTGATCTCCAGATATCATTTAGACAGTCTTTGAGACATATCCATAAAGATTCAAATTAAATTTGATATCTGCGACAACCAGTTTAAAAATGATTAATATTCGTCAAGTTTCAGTGAGATAAGCCTACCAATATATCCTACAACCGACATGTATAAGCGTTACGTTTAGCATATTTTTGACAATTTACATGTTCAGTTTTAGCTCAGTATTTCCTCACTTCCCCGTTTTTTTTTTTTTTTTTTTTTTTTTTTTTTTTTTTTTTTTTAATAACTAACTATTTCTCCCCCTAAAATTTTAAAAATAAAAATCTTTTTGTATTTTTCGAAATTTTATAAACTAAGAAGAAATTAAAAGTAAAAATAAAATAAGACTAAAGAAAATTCTTAACGTAGTGTACAAAACAGTGACGGTTACTTGTCTGACTTTTCTTCCTCTGTTATCACATCGCTTTTCTTAACAACACCATTTTCTAGCAGTAAAAACCCAAACCTAGACTTATCAAATGCTTTGGTAAAAATATCAGCTTTTTGAAACATCGTTTCGATATAAATTACGTCAATTAAATGTTTTTCAAAGCAATCACGAATGAAATGATATTTTACGCCTATGTGTTTGGTTTTAGGATGGTGCACGGGATTCTTAGTGACAGCTACGGCAGCAGAATTATCAACATAAATAGGAGTAGTAGTGATAGACAAACCGTAATCACGCAGTTGTTGTTGAATCCAGATAACCTGAGAACAGCAACTAGCCGCAGCTACGTATTCAGCCTCACACGTGGACAATGCTACAGCGGTCTGTTTCTTGCACTGCCATGTGATGAGACGCGTTCCGAGAAACTGACAACCTCCTGAAGTTGATTTAGCATCCTTCTTGCAACCCCCATAGTCCGAATCACTGAAAGCAGACAATTCAAAATTATCATCATTAGAATACCAAAGACCTAAATCTGGAGTACCCTTTAGATATTGCATAATTCGCTTCACTGCTTGAAGATGAATAACAGTTGGTGCTGCTTGGTATCGGGAACACAAGCACACAGGGAACATAATATCTGGACGAGACGCGGTGAGGTACATAAGAGAACCGATCATAGAGCGATAGAGGGACTGATCAATGAGCTCCCCCGTAGCTTCTGGTGATATCCCGTGATTCACCGATAAGGGAGTAGAGGCTGACTTCGTTTCCGACATTTCAAACCGTTTCAAAATGTCGTTGACATATTTTGTCTGATGAATGAAGATTCCCTCTGCAGTTTGATCTACTTGTAGCCCCAAAAAGAATTTAATCGGTCCCATAGAACTCATTTCAAACTTGCTTGTCATTACCGCTTCGAACTCTTTACATAACTCTTGATTTGTAGAACCAAAAATAATGTCGTCCACATACACTTGCACCAACAGAATATCATCACCTCTTTCCTTAATGAATAGCGTACAATCGATGACACCTCGACGAAAACCATTGTCGAGCAGATGATTTGCCAGTGTCTCATACCAGGCGCGCGGTGCTTGATGCAGACCATAAAGTGCTTTATCGAGAATGTACACTTTATCCGGATGTAATGGGTCTACAAAGCCTGGTGGTTGATTAACGTACACTGTCTCTCGAATATTCCCGTAAAGAAAAGCGCTCTTTACATCCATCTGGTAAACAGTGAACTTCTTATAGGATGCGAAGGCTAGAAAAATACGAATTGCCTCCAATCTTGCAACCGGAGCAAATACTTCATTATAATCCAGTTCAGGTATTTGTCGAAAACCCTGAACCACTAGCCTTGACTTGTTCCTGACAACTATACCCTGATTATCCCGTTTGACCCAACGACAACCCAGTGACTTCGCACCTTTTGGCTTAGCGACAAGTCTCCAAACAACCAGCTTCTTAAACTGTAGCAGTTCCTCTTGCATTGAGTTGATCCAATTGTATCCTAGAGAGCTTCTTCAATATAGCTGGTTCAATCTGAGAAATAAAGCATGCATGTGCGCAGTAGGTGACATCCCCAGTTTTAAACAGATCAATGTAAACGTCGCTTGAATTCGTCTTTTGGGTCGAGCTCCAGCCAAATAAGTTTCATAATCATCAAAGTTTGTGTTTCTGCGAGCCCTTGATGATCTCCTGAGCTGACTTACTGGTTCTTCGACGTTTAGATTAGGAGGAATCGCAACGTTAGGATCCAAGTTATTAACGTCAGGAGCTTCAACTTCCTCTACATTTTCAATCGGCTCATTAACTTTAACTGAGCCATCAGAATCTGAATCATCATCATTTGCGTGAGAATCTGCAGGATTGTCTTGTGCATTAGGAGTAGTACCAGGAGTTACTGTATCTTGAGGAATAGGAAGATCCAAGCCTTCGTTGTGAGAGTAATATCTTGCAATACTTCATCCGAAAACTCAGGAAGATTAAATGACTCGAATAACGAATCATAGTCAAACATCCATGGATATCCTTTGGAGGAATAGGTTTAGAATACTTCTGAACATCTACATCATACCATTCTTCAATAGCTTTAGTTGTTGGATTCCAAACTCTCTTGTTAGGAGTGCTGTATCCCAGAAATATCCCTTCTACTGCCTTTTCATCGAATTTTTCCCTCTGATTTACGCTTGAGCATAGTACACGGAGCTCCAAAGGGTTCCAAGTACTGCAAATTAGGCTTTCTTTTCTGCAACAATTCATAACAAGTTTTCCCCATGACGCTTCACTACTAGCACTCGTTTTAAAGTGTAACAAGCATTTGCTACCGCTTCATTCCAAAAACGTACTGGCAGTGTCCGAATCAGCCAACATCGTCCTAGCTGCTTCAATCAACGGTTCTGTTCTTTCTTTCTGCAACCCCGTTCATTTGTGGAGTATAGGCTGCACTGAATTGCTGTTGAATTCCTCGTTCCTTGCATAAATCGTCCATCCTCTGATTCTTAAATTCTGTACCGTTATCAGTTCTAAATCGTCGAACCTTTAACTTATACAGTGTTTCCAATGAAGTAACTAGCAGCTTGATATTCTCGTATGTTTCAGATTTCTCTCGTAAAAACATGACCCAAGAGAATCGAGAATAATCATCAGTCACCACCAAACAGTATTTATCCCCTGCAACACTCGAATACTTGATAGGGCCAAACAAATCCATGTGTAGAAGTTCAAGCGGAGTGTCAATCGTGTGAAACTTCTTCACTTTGTGAGACTTTTTGGACTGTTTTCCCTTCTTGCATGAAATACAAGCTTCCGGCAACTAAAAGGTTTTCACATTAACTCCCATAACTAAATCCTTGTGCATCAGATGATTCATCTTTCTCAAACTAAGGTGTCCCATACGTTTGTGCCACAATAGTGATTCACGTTCAGTAGCTTTCGAGACAAAAGCTTGATGTTCAGTCGAATTCACAGTAGTCTTCGACATATCGAGCACGTACAAATCTCCAACTCGTGGTGACGTAATAATAACCAAGTGCTCTGGAATCACGAATTCTTTCTCCATAATGTAACACTGATTTTCGTCAAAAATCACCTTAAACTTCTTGTCGCAAACTTGAGAAACGGACAACAAGTTGTTGACCAATGCCTGAACAAAATTCACTTTATCGAAACTGATTTTGTTGTTTGCAACTAATCCCTGAGCAGAAATATAACCTCCCCTATCTCCAGCAAAAGAAACGTATCCACCTTTAATTGATCTGACATTTGAAAGTAATTTCATATTTCCTGTCATGTGCCTAGACGCCCCACTATCAACAATCCAGGTATTCTTGATAGGATCATAGACGACCTTAGAAGATTCTGCAGTACCAGCCATCATTGCAAACTCCCTTTTAGTCACTGGTGCTTCTGATTCTGTAGAAGATTCCTCAGATGATTCTTCAGATGTAACAGACTCCTCCTCGTCACTTTCTTCATTCAGATTCAAAATCTTCACAACGTTGACTTCAGCATCAGATGGATTGTTTTCAATTTGAAACTGCCAATCCAAACCTTCGTCAGATTGAAAAACCAAGGCCTTAACGTCTGAATTTTCTGTGCCAGTAGAAATATTTGAGCCAGTCGTCACCAAAGCAGTATTCTTGTTCGCCTCAGGAGTATTTCTGTTCATATTCCTGTTCTGTTGATCTCTGAACGGATTCTGAACAGTCCTTGGTCGTTTTGGCTTTTCACAGTTACGAGCAAAATGACCCTTTTCTCCACAGTTGTGACAAGTAATGGCGGACATGTCGAAACCATACTTAGTTTCCTTGTTGGCTCCGATTGTGTTACCAGTCTTTTTCACATACTCTTTTGCCCTCCTAACAAGATTGGCGAAACCCCACATAATGTCAATTCGCTCCATCTCATCACGATCAATCTGCTCATAATCCTCCCCAGTTAAGTGTACATTTCCAATTTTACCCTGCAACAACGTGTCATAGGATCCTACTAAAGCACTCAACATAGCCATATCTTCATTTACTCCTTCCACATTTCCTTTATGAAAGTGCTCGATCTTCAAACTTGTAAATGCTGATTCTGAAGTAGCTTGAGCTTGAGACTTCTGAACCGGAGTACTTTGACTTGAACTTGAGTTTGAACACCCTGAATTTCCTGAATGACTTAAAGAGTTAGCAGAAAACGCTGTCTTCAGTGGAGCATGAGTAGGAGTGGCTGGAGTGGGATCAGCGTAGTACAGCGAGGGATCTTGAGTGTGTCCCTTTCTTTGAGCACGAAACTTGTCATCCTGCTCCTTCTCTCTTAGCTTAGTAAATAGATCATTCAAAGTTGTGCGAGCAAGATAGCCACTTTCCTTTAACATCTCAATATATCCATTCCAGCTGTCTGGCAAAGCGTCAGCAAAAGCATTCTACTCTTTCTGCACCAGTTGTAACTACCGAATATCCGTTCATTTCACTAATCAAATGCTGAAAACGTCTGATAAGGTCGAACAATGATTCTCCTTGTAAGCAAGTAAAATTATCAAATTCCTTCTTCAGAGCTCTTCCCTTCATTGACTTCAACTTGTTGTTTCCCTCACAATCCAATTCAAAAGCATCCCATAACAGTTTTGATAACTTGTAAGTCTTGTATTGATGAAACACAGATCTAGGAATAGCCTGACATAAGTGAGAATAAGCCTTTTGCTCAATATTGTAACTCTTCCTTTGTTCTTCTGAATATCTATGAATGGGAATAGGATCTCCATTTTCACTAACTGGTTCATTATATCCATTTTGAATCATATCCCACATTTTTGAATCCAATCCTTGAATGTGAATTTCGAATCGAGGTTTCCAGTGTGGATAATTGTCCATTGAAATTAGTTTTGGGACCTTGTTTATACTTCCAGTTTCAGCATCATTTATCAACATCTCAGACATTTAGAGTTGGTACTAGCCATAGCGTATTCCATTATAAAAGATGAAAATTTAATCTGTAACTGGTTCGTGCGAATGAATTCCTGAGATTCGTGCGAATGAAAGTGATTCGTACGAATGAGACAGAAACCTAAACTCTATACGAATGAGCTATTCGCACGGATGACTTGACAGATACGCACGAATGAGAGTTTTATTTCGTACGGAGGAAACCTATTCGTACAAATGAACTAAACTTTACACTTTTTAATCAAAAACTTAGATTCGCACGGATGATTCCTATTCGTGCGATGAGACTTCTATTCGTACGGATGAAACCTATCAAGAACTTGGTTCGTATGCACCGCAGAAATTTAGGGTTTTGCTAAAACTCGATCTACAGTCGATTTCTAAACCAAAACGATTCTATTTGCCCAGATCTTAATCTAAACGACTCAGAAACGTTCTAAGACAATAAAACAAGGTTTTTAACGGTAAAATTCCAAACTTTAAGAATCAATCAAAAACGAAAAATCTTAAGAATCGCTAGAAGAACGTTGATTTCTACAACCAACTCTCGGATACCAACTTGTTGGGGTTGTAATGGATCTTAATAGTCAACGTTATATCACTAACCTAGCGGAAATAGCTAACGATTAGCTAGCGAATATGTAACCGTCGGAAACGAGATCTAACCAATGATTATTGATAAGATCGGACCTAAGGAAGACTATTCGTATGATTGTTTAGACTTTGATAACACTTTGGAATACCAAGAAAACGAGCAGCAGCAATTCGCACGAACACAAAAAACCTAGCAAAACCTTAACGAATGCAGAACCCTAGCTGGTATATATAGGCCCAGCTTTCATTAGTACGGATGTAAACTCATCCGTACGGATCACTTCTTATTCGTGCGAACCAGAATCTACGTTCGTACGATGTAACCTATAGTAAAACACTTTGTTTACTTAACTCTTCGTGCGAATGAAACCATACGCACGGATATCATCCTTATCCGTGCGAATGAGCCTGAATATTGTTAAACGTCACAAAACACATATTTGATTAATTCATAACAACGTAAACGTTCAAGCATATAATTAATCAAACATTCAATATCAATATTCAATCAAACAATACAAAGACTGATATAAACGTTAATTACATACGAATCTAGTAACTAAATAAATGCACCTACAGTAATGAAACCGGGTAATGATTAACCCCTTTTACATTGGTTTTTTCTTTCCCTTTCTTATTCCTCAATTTGAAACATACACCCCGTATATCATATTATATATACTTTTTTAAAACTGTAGCTAGTACAATATGTATTATCATCTCACTAAGTAGAATACAATTATATTTTCATAAGTTGGTCAGCTCCGTGCATGAGTCTGATGAAAGGGTTACGTTGAAGCCATAATCTTACTTACATTATAAACGACATTTACATCTTCTTTATGCAATTTTCGACATCCCAGGGTGAAGAAGCTTCTCTCTTCCGCTATAACCATCCAAAGCATAAACTGTCTATTATTTAATTTATTTTCTCATTTTTGACATTATCCTAGTCAATAAGGAACATCCTATTGACACATATTCGTATAAACATTTGTCTTTCTTTACCACCAACCTCGAGTAAAAGTCTTTTTTTTTTTTTTTTTTTTTTTTTTTTTTTTTTTTTTTTTGGAACAGCTAATTTATTACAATGTACACTACAATATGCTAGTGGCAAAAACGATTACACGAAATTAGAACAAGCTTTACATGGGTTTCCTAACCAATCTAACCAGTCAATGTTTCCGTTACGGTTTCTATTTGATATCCAGGTGTAAGATTGACTAACAACATCTTGAAAAATCATGTCTTTTCTCGGTCTTTTTTCTTCAAAAATGCAAGCATTCCTGTATCTCCATAAAGTCCATAAGCCTGTCTGCATTACAGCGTCGAAAGATTTTAAAGACTTACTATTTAGATTAGTTTGGTCAGCGAAATTGCATACTTCTTTGAGATTCTGGAATACCATAGGAGTTACTCCCCACCAACCCGAAATCGAATTCCAAAGACCTTGTGCTATATCGCAATCTATGAAGATGTGTTGTTCAGTTTCTTGATCTTCGTCACACATAGGGCATCTCGTTGAAGGGATGTCAATACCTCTGAGATCAAGGTTAATTCGGGTAGGAAGGCGTTTATTTATGATTCTCCAAGAGCCAATATTAACTTTGATGGGAATCCAAGAATTCCATCGAACAGAGTCTTCAACAATATTTAGGTTTTTCTGATCAATAAGCAATCGAAGAAATTTCGAGTAAAAGTCCTAATACCACATTACATCATCGTGTTCTAGGCATATCATATCCGCACCCTAATCTTTTTGACCAATAAATTTATAAAATATTTTGAAATAACGAAAATTGTTTAATAAGTAGCAATTTGCTTTCTATAAAAAATAAACATCAAATGAAGGAAATCAATTTAACGAAAATATATCAAGTCATGTCGAGCAGTCGAGGAAAGTGATTCTCCAAATTTACACTTATTTGTTTATAGAAATGAATTCGATCTCTACCAATTTTACCAAATGATAATAATTTCTTTTGAAAGTATAAAATACTTAAACGTTGAATCATTCAAAGGTGGGGAAGACGACGGCTAGGTGCATGATTGTCTTTAGTTTACATGCATATACTTTATTTTATTATAGTTGGTAAAATTATTTTCAACTAAACAATTATTAAATACTACTCTTATATTTAATTTAATTGGAAAAATGAGAAAATGTTAGCTATATAAAGGATGGAGGTGTTTGCTGAAATACACAACTCAATCCTACTTCTTCTAGTAGAAATGGGAACAAAAGGGATTATGTCTTCAATGAGCCTTCTAGTCGCTCTTTTGATGGTTATTGTTTCTTTAAGCTTGCCGTCATTCACCGCTGCCGCATACCCTTACTCTTCTCCACCACCTCCTCCACTTAAGAAGTCCCCACCTCCACCGGCTCACAAGTCACCACCTCCTCCCGTCTACAAGTCACCACCTCCTCCAGTTCACAAATCACCACCTCCACCCGTGTATAAGTCACCACCACCTCCACCCGTGTATAAGTCACCACCACCTCCGGTTCACAAATCACCACCTCCACCCGTCTACAAGTCACCACCTCCACCGGTTCACAAGTCACCACCTCCACCTGTGTACAAGTCACCACCTCCTCCAGTTCACAAATCACCACCTCCACCCGTCTATAAGTCACCACCTCCACCGGTTCACAAGTCACCACCTCCACCCGTCTACAAGTCACCACCTCCACCGGTTCACAAGTCACAACCTCCACCTGTCTACAAGTCACCACCACCTCCAGTTCACAAGTCACCACCTCCACCAGTCTACAAGTCACCACCTCCTCCTGTTCACAAATCCCCACCTCCACCTGTCTACAAATCGCCACCACCTCCAGTTCACAAGTCCCCACCTCCTCCTGTTCACAAGTCCCCACCTCCACCTGTCTACAAGTCGCCACCACCTCCAGTTCACAAGTCACCACCACCGGTTAAAAAGTCACCACCACCACATTACATCTATAGCTCGCCACCTCCTCCTCACTATTAAGAAGTTACTGTCGTTTTTAAGGTAAATAGTAGTTTGCATGCATGAAACCTTATTTTATTAAATTCATTTTTTTATGTTTTTTTATTAAATTTACTAATATAAGCTCTTTATTTCCTTTTGGTAGGATAATAAAAGCAAGTGGAGTTAATGTGATTATATTTCAGATTTCTATACGAGACTATGAAAAATAAACATGCAAGACAAAGAATGTTTCATTGTTGTACGGAAGGGAAAGAGCTTATATTTGTTCATGTACTCAATCAATAATGGTTTTTATTTTTCTGTTTGATACTAAAAAAATATATAGTAAAAAAATTTGTTTTCCTACCTCTTTGGCTTATTCATTTTTGGATTGCATTTAACAACTAAGGATACTAGCCTTCTATCCCGAATCTAGTGCAACATTTCTCAAAGTTGAAAAAAAATTGCACCTAATTTAATCGAACTCAAAATGACTATGAGAAACGTGTTAAACGAGGAGAACACGAGTTTTTTGATGATTTAGTCAATCAAAGGGCTTTGCACCAAATAACCACCTTAGGCAAAAAAAATCATTGTTAGTATAAAGAAAGAAACAATTTACAAACTGAATTTTTACGTTTATAGTCTATATGTGTGTCTTCAAGCGCTTAATATTGCAATAAAAAGAATATATATTTCTCGCATTCAAAAGTATGAAACTCCTGTTATTCTAAATCACATTTAAAAGTATGATAAATGTAATACATCTACACACTTTTAAACTCCATAAAATTTTGTATTACTAATTTAAGATTTATATAAATGAACAATTTTTCACACAACACAAAGTGTGCGGTTTTTATGCTCTTTATTTTGTATACGCATTTATATATGAGGTCAATTGGTACATGCTTATTTGTGTGCATATCATGAAGATATTTTTCATATTTGCATAAATCGTGAAAAAATAAAAGTGAGTTATCAACATATATGTTGTAGTGATGTAACATATAAGATATATCAATATGCATATGTAAAAGTTGAATGAAAATGTTGAAAATCGTAAGAACCATAAAATAAAAAACTTTTGTTCACATATAAGAACAAATGGAAACTACAAATTCGAGTAAAAAAATTCAATAGAATAAAAAATTCGTCGTAATTTTATGTTTTTAATTTTCTGAAAATGATGATCATTCACATATGAACAAATTAAAAAATATGTAATATATGAAGTTTTTTTTTTTAATTTGTTTTTAATTTTATTTTTTTCTCAATTTGTAGTCTCGATTAATTTCTACAACTAATCGAACTAAAAAACATGTGAACAAAAACAAACTCATTTTTTTTTGTAGTAATTTAACTACAACGTGCTCTCAGTAACGAGGTTACATGCTTGAGTGAAAACCACTAGTTTTTGACCTAATGTGGCCTTGTTAATTTGTACTTTGCCGCTAAAGTCAATAGACCATACATAAACCTCTAAGCTATAACAGAATTTTAGCGACAAATTGATAATTAATGTTTTAGAAACATATGTTATCTCAAAGAAATATTTATGAGGAAATAATCAATCTCTAATACTTTAATCAGATTATAAAATAATTTAGTATATTTTAAACAATATATAATTTAAATGTTTTTTCGGGTTTCAAATTATTCAGCTAGGTTTCAATATTCATATAAACAATATTTGGATAATTTTTCTTAACAAATACTAAAGTGAAAAAAAATTTAAAATTGTTAATAAATATAATATCAATGCATTTTATATACAAAAAAGAATACCAATAAAAGTGATGGTAAAGACAAATGGATAATAATACATGTAGAGTGAATCTTGTACCTATTTTGTGGTAATTTCTTTTTGTAATTATCAAACTTATAAGTTATAAATAATTACTTTACTCACAAAGTCATTAAAAGTTGGAACTCAGTAAGGCTTTTCAGTTTGATGGTAAATATTTCGCCAAACATTTGGCTTTTTAATCTGTTGCAAACTTCCAAAACTTAGCGACATATTATTCGTTGGTGTCCAGTAAGTCGCTACTACCTACAATATAGTGACATAAATATTGTATGTGTGGGTAATCTATCCAAGGTTTTAAAAAGCGCGACATGGCGTCAAGACGTGACTTGACTTTACGAAAAACATTCAAGACATTTTTGTTAGGCGTGACGTCCAAAAAACGTGTCAAAGCGCGCCATGGCGCGCTTTAACAAGAGTTTTTTATAACGTGTTACGGAAATTTTTAAAAAAATAAAAAAACCTAAAATAGTTTAAAATGACTATAAAGATCGATCATTTAATTGTATATTGGTAACTATATCTTAGATTTGATGTATATTAAAAGGTGAAAACAACGATTTTTTATAGTTATAAATATGACTTAAAAATAGTAAAAACATATAAAAATTAAATTATATAAAATTATAAAATATATTAAAATTCTGCGATATTGTCACATGTCACCTTGAAAAAGTCATTTCTCGCCATGTCTTAAGGCTTGACCTTGTCACCACACCACACCTTACGTTATTTACAACCTTGCTTTTATCCCTAATTGAAAAAGCAATTTATCGAAAACCGGAGATAAATTATTATTATTATTATTGTTATTATTTTTTAAGAACATCAAATTACAACAAATGTAGATGTTGGTCCCGACCTCCACCAAATAATCAGTTAGAAAAAGATGGTGAACTAGTCTTTTCTCTTAACATCGGTGAATATGATAATTATAAAGTCAAGACTACATTAGCCTCTTATAATTAAATATATAAATCACTTACATTATAAACGACATTTACATCTTCTTTATGCAATTTTCGACATCCCAGGGTGAAGAAGCTTCTCTCTTCCGCTATACCATCCAAAGCATAAACTGTCTATTATTTAATTTATTTTCTCATTTTTGACATTATCCTAGTCAATAAGGAAGCATCCAATTGACACATATTCGTATAAACATTTGTCTTTCTTTACCACCAACCTCGAGTAAAAGTCCTAATACCACATTACATCATCGTGTTCTAGGCATATCATATCCGCACCCTAATCTTTTTGACCAATAAATTTATAAAATATTTTGAAATAACGAAAATTGTTTAATAAGTAGCAATTTGCTTTCTATAAAAAATAAACAACAAATGAAGGAAATCAATTTAACGAAAATATATCAAGTCATGTCGAGCAGTCGAGGAAAGTGATTCTCCAAATTTACACTTATTTGTTTATAGAAATGAATTCGATCTTACCAAATGATAATAATTTCTTTTGAAAGTATAAAATACTTAAACGTTGAATCATTCAAAGGTGGGGAAGACGACGGCTAGGTGCATGATTGTCTTTGGTTTACATGCATATACTTTATTTTATTGTAGTTGGTAGAATAATTTTCAACTAAACGTATATTAAATACACTACTCTTATTTTTAATTTAATTGGAAAAATGAGAAAATGTTAGCTATATAAAGGATGGAGGTGTTTGCTGAAATACATAACTCAATTCTACTTGTTTTAGTAGAAATGGGAACAAAAGGGATTATGTCTTCAATGAGCCTTCTAATCGCTCTTTTCATGGTTATTGTTTCTTTAAGCTTGCCGTCATTCACCACTGCCGCATATCCTTACTCTTCTCCACCACCTCCTCCACTTAAGAAGTCCCCACCTCCACCGGTTCACAAGTCACCACCTCCACCCGTGTACAAGTCACCACCTCCTCCCGTCTACAAGTCACCACCTCCTCCAGTTCACAAATCACCACCTCCACCCGTGTATAAGTCACCACCACCTCCGGTTCACAAATCACCACCTCCACCCGTCTACAAGTCACCACCTCCACCGGTTCACAAGTCACCACCTCCACCTGTGTACAAGTCACCACCTCCTCCAGTTCACAAATCACCACCTCCACCTGTCTACAAATCGCCACCACCTCCAGTTCACAAGTCACCACCTCCACCAGTCTACAAGTCACCACCTCCTCCAGTTCACAAGTCACCACCTCCACCTGTCTACAAATCGCCACCACCTCCAGTTCACAAGTCACCACCTCCACCAGTCTACAAGTCACCACCTCCTCCAGTTCACAAGTCACCACCTCCACCTGTCTACAAGTCACCACCTCCTCCCGTTCACAAATCTCCACCTCCACCCGTGTACAAGTCACCGCCACCACCTCTTAAAAAGTCACCACCACCACATTACATCTATAGCTCGCCACCTCCTCCTCACTATTAATAAGTTACTGTCGTTTTTAAGAGACCGTGAAAAATAAACATGCAAGATATTGAATGTTTTAATGTTGTACGTACGGAACGAAAAGAGCTTATATATTTGTTCATGTATTCAATTAAAAGTTGTTTTCATTTTTCTGTTTGATACTAAAGAAATAAATAGTAAAAATTTGTTTTCCTACTTCTTTGGCTTATTCATTTTCGGGTTGCGTTACACATATAAGTAAAAATATTTATTTTTATTAATGAATTTAACATTTATAAATTTAGAAATTCAAGTTTCCAAATATTGCTAGACGGTATACTAGAGCCTTCTATCCCTAAACTAGTAAAATATTTTCAAAGTGAAAAAAAGTTGCACTTAATTTAATCGAACTCAAAATGGCTATGAGACATTTGAGAGGGATAGGGTTTACAAATCTTGAAGTTATACGTCAAAGTGGGTTAAAAAAGATTAAAGAATTATGATTTAATAATTATGTGCTAATAAAACATCCAAAAATGGTAAACCAAGAAGGAATTTTGTTCTTGCTATCCGAGAAGGTTTGAACCTGTATTTCCATGGCTATTTCCGATTATTTCCCATCATCTCTTAAGATAGAAAGGTTCGAACCTCAGTCTTGTATAAGTCAAACATTTACCACTACATTATCTTGAAGATAGTTTGATAGTTAAACATCTTAATCCATATTAAATAATGAGTATGAGGTAGGATCATGTCCTTAATTTCTTTGGTTTTCCAATCGTAATTGTCAATCTACTAGAAGTGTGCTTGCGCTATGCGGCGGGAGTGAACATATAAAAGACTTTGGTTAAAAACGATAGTAATTAAACAATAGAAAGATAGAAAGTGGAAAGTGTGAATTAGTATTCACAATTTTGACCCAAATAAATAAAAATATAACGTCATAAATATTCATTGAATTGTCCTTTATAAATAGCGAATACCACAATCATTTTACTTTTTTTTTCGAAAAAATATATATTGAAATTTCGGTCAAACTATTTATAAAGCTAATTATATGAAATGTCATATTTTAACAAGTTAATTTATATTCATATTATATTTATAAAATTTTAATAGATCTATATATCAGATGTGTTTATTATTCTAATAGATTAAAAGTCATGAATTAAAAATTTATAATGGTAATTAATTTGTATATTGAATTGTTTATTTGAATGTCAAAAATATTACATATGAATATCAATATGAATATGTGAATGTGTTTTTATTTTATTAATATTAACTACTAAAGTATTTACAATTAATTTTTTGTATTAAATTGTATTAATACTAAGACTATGTGGAGTGGGGCGTTTTTTGCCCCAATAACGCCGCCACCTCAGCCTATAAAGCCCAATAAAGCCCCACCTCCACTCCGGTGGGGGCTTTATTGATGGAAAAATGGTCACGGCGTGAGCAGAATAAAGCCGTGATGAGGGGAGAAAAGGCAAAATAATAAAAATACAATTAAACTCTATCACTCCACATCATCATCACTTACACACAACCACTCCACCCATTTTTATCACTCCACATCATCACACTCTCTTTCCTACAAATCACACTCTCTTTCCTACAAATCACCTCTATCACTTCAAATCACTTACCACTCCGCATAGTCTAATGCATTAAATTGTATTAAATTGTTTATTAACGAGTTATAAACTTATATTTTATTTATTTACTTATATTTACTTAAAATAAAAAGAATCGAATGCTTTATAATAGTGTAGATGAGCCTTAGACCGCTCTCATCCATAACACCGATTTTGGTGTTATGGAGTGTCACGTCAGCATAACACCAACATAACATAACATCACAAAACCCCCTCAACCATAACATCAATATCTGAGACCCACCAGTTTTATTATTTTTCATTTTCTTTCTTTTACTCATATTATTTTTAATACATTATAAATATTAAAAATACATTTATAATAATACAGTAATATAAATAAGAAATACATTAATTAGAAAAATGACCTAATTTTTATATCATAAATAATATATCATAAATAACATTTATTAATAACATGTATTAAAAAAAAAGAAATTTTTTTTTTTGCTTTTTTTGTCTTTTCTCTCTCCCTCTCTCTCTCTCTTCTTCTTCAAAAACTCAAAAACTTGCAAACCTATTTTAAATACTACAATTCAAAAACCTGCAACTAGATTTATATATATGTACATGTATGTATAAAGGAGAGATTAGGAAGAAAGACAGAAAAAAACCCAAAACACCGCGTTGATGAGGAGGCGTCGTAGAAAAACGCCACCCCCAGCCATAACGGCGTTTTGTTTTTGGGGGGGGGGGGGGGGGGAACGCCGGCAAAACGCTCTCCGCTGAGATCGGTCTTAGGATGGAGTTGGGTTCAAGCTATCCTCTCAATGAAATTTTAAACGTTTCCACTATACCCACAACATTTTAACAGCCTTTAATTATTTACTATTTTGTGATATTGGAGTATCCCCGAAAGCATAGGCATACGGGTTGGCCCAATGGTAGGCTGATCGCTCCGACTTAGGTTGGTGAGTTAGGGAAAATGGGTGGTTATTTGGACATATCAAAACTAGGGGATAAAATGGGAATTAGCTTTAGAAAATTGCGATTTTTGTTTACTTAAGTAATTTAGTAGCATTTGATATTTGTAGTCGGTTTACGATCTTGCAATTTCATGCAAATCTTTAACTATTAATGTCGGAATGTAGTTAAATATATGAGCCCATGATCCCTTGAACTTTTCTTAAGTTGTTTATTGTAAAATGAGTTAGAGTTTAAGTCGGATTTGCTTTAGGACAAGCAAATGGTTAAGTATGGGGGGTTTGATATCGCTCAATTATATACATTTTTATTCGCGATATTTATTATGTTTTTAGTCTAAAACGTGATGGATATGCCTCATTGTACTTACATTTTGTGTAAAAGTATGTATTTAGGTATTTAGCATTGGAATGGAGAATTAACGTCAAGATATGCCAAGATAACGCGATAAAAATGAGCAAAAGACAAACTGTTTGGATGAGCCACCATTGCGTCGCAGTGGTGTATGACTGTGACGCAAGGGGTGTCGGGCTGTTACAATTTGTTAGTTTAATGCCATAAAGTATTTGGTATTGAAAGGTTTTAGGTGTGGCTATTTTTACTGAAAAAAGAGGTCGATTAAGGGACACCATCATCATTATCATTTCTCGACAAACATAATCACCAACACAACTCATCCATTCATATTTCTATAACACAAGGGAGACACATTTTCCATCATAATCATCATCAATCTTGGAGCCTTGGAGAAGAGATTCTATTGACAATTCACCACAAGAATCGAAGATTATTTCACTTATCATTACACTCACACGACGTCATCACATATTCACCATGAATAGTTAACGCAGCAGAACTAGTGAATAATAAATCTTGTTCTTTGTCCTTTGAAGTTCAAAAACTTATGACTAGATTCAATCTTCTTGGTTTTAATACCGAAGGTATGGAAAAGTGGATCAAAAAGATCTTATTAGATAGAGAGGCAAAGGGTAATTAAGTCGAAAATCGCAAAGGTACACATGGCTTTTGGTTTCAAGATCTTCGTAGCAACTTCTTTGGGTGTTTGATATAAGGATCGTCTAGGTGTTTAGGCGATGTGTTTTTTTTAGGATTCATTACACATTAGTTTGTAGATGGGTTCGGGTTTCTTTTGTTATTCTAACTTTTTTAGCCATCGGTGTATGTTTCTGTATCTTCTTCTTGAAGATATTTAATTATAATCTAATTGTCGTTGAAGAAAATCATGTTACTCCTATCAACCAAATGAAACCGTTTAAATGAAAAAACTTTAATAACAAAATATTGATCTAGAATTGTGAAAAACAATATTCCAAACACTTATCTTTTTTGTGTAAAGCCTTATAAACGAGTTAAACCTACTTTATTCCTTTTTAGCCTCTTAATTATGTAAGAAAATTAATCAATGAGTTTAGCATGATCCACAAGTCATATTTATTTTACCATCGTTAAATAACAGTTTAAACATTTTTAGACTCTAAATGTTAAGTTATTCATTTATTCTGGCTAGCAAATGTCAAAGGAAATCACCGGCTCATAAACAACCTACGTTTGTCTTAATTGACTATAAACACATGGTATGCAACAATATCGATTTACAAGATCATGCATAACTAACATTTTTATTATCAGCCGCGCCATAACTTGTATGTTCACATAATGTGCCTCCATTGTTGCTAGCACATGATAGTTTGATCACACACGATTCGTTTTTTTTTTTTTTTTTTTTTTTCTAAGATAAAACGCGCATGGTCTAATAACCCGTAACAACTGCAGAATGTGTGTTGCTAGCAACGAAATTCATATTTCCACACACAAAGTGATAAAACTGAAAACATTAGTATATTCACTATTTATTTATGGATAGAGGGAGTACGTACCTATTAGCATGCATTGTCTTTAGAACATGCATTGTCTACATTGAATGTAGTTTTGGTTTATTAGATTTCTTAAATGATTTGAAATCCAACCTACATTAGTTTTCATAACATCTTATTGTTATCGGTAAGAATTCTAGCTATATAAAGGATGGAGAGGTGTAATACTCAAAACCACAACTTAGATCCCAATTCTTCTTGAAAAAGAAGCAAGATGTCACGAATTAACACCCTTTTAATTCTTGCGATTGTTGTTGTTTCTTTAAGCTTGCCGTTGTCATCCGTAGCGACCAACCACTACTCATCTCCACCACATTCTCGATCTAGGAAATCTACACTACCAGCTCGACCCCAATGTATTGACAAGGAACCACCACCACCACCTTACTACTCACCACCATCACCAACTTACTACTCGCCACCACCACCACCACCTTACTATGATCCACCAGAATACAAGTCACCACCACCACCTCCACCGAATTACAATCCACCACCACCTCCTTCACCTAGCAAATCCCCACCACCACCTACGCCTGATTGTGCCTATTTGTCACCACCACCGCCTCCTTCACCAGATTGCAATTCACCACCACCTCCTTCGCCAATTTACAAGTCACCACCACCAATGCCTTATTACGGGTACAAGTTACCGCCCCCACCTACGCTATATTATGGTTCCATGTCACCACCACCAATGCCTTATTACGGGTACAAGTTACCACCACCACCTACGCTATATTATGGTTCCATGTCACCACCACCACCTTCGCTATATTATAATTCCGGGTCACCGCCACCATCTACGCCTTATTATGTGTCCAAATCTCCACCACCTATGCCTTATTATGTTTCCCAGTCACCACCGCCTCCGACACATAAGCCTATTGATACCAAGTTATCACCACCAAGTTAAATCTACGGTTCACTGTCTCCTAAAGAATAAAGGGCAGCCACCATGTTTTAAGGTGGGTAATTTCATGCGATGAACTTTTTCTGAATATATCAAGCATGCACACTTACATTTGTTTTTAATGATATATGTATTTTAGTAGCTTCATTTTATTACTGTTTCCATTTTTGCAGGATTACACAAATACATGTTGATTCGGCGAGATTATATTTTCGACCTTTAAGATGAAGAATAAACATGAAGTAAAGTAGGGTTCCAAGTTAAACTTAAAAAACTTGTATCACGATATAAGTATTCAATAAAGAGGTGTTTGTTTGTGTTTGATAAAAAAAAATCAATAGCAATATTGTTTGCTTACCTATTAAATTTTAATTTTGGTTTGTGTTACACTTTAATAAAAATTATTAACCAAATCTCCACTAGTTAAAATTAACATTCGCCACTCTAAATTAAAGTAAATTGATGAAATAAATATGAAAGTAAATTACATATTTAGTCCTTAAAATGAAACAAATACTATTGCACCCTTTTGTTAAATAACATATTTAGTCGTTAAAATAAAATTTGTTTTCACATTTTTTCTCTAAAATTAATTTTCGAGACTAAATATGTAATTATGTATTTATGAGATGGGTGAGAAAGTCATTTCGGAAACTTAGGCAGACGTCAATTCCAATGACATAATGGGTAAATGGTTTCTAAAACAAGCCTACATGTATAGACTAAATCCGTAGTTACGTATAAATCACAGGGACTATTCATGTGATTTACTCTAAATATGATTATGATCATATGATATGAAAAATGTTCTATAAATTATTTTACGGGCATTTAAAAAGGACAATGTCCAATTTTTTGTTTGGAACACCAAAATTTCACCAAGGAGAGAAGCAGATTACTTACAATACATTTTGTTGGTATTTGAATAGTTTTAATAAATATGTGTTCGTAAATTGGTGAGCCTACGAGAACGCACGCATAGACATTTAGATACTACCTAACGCTTACAAAGTTATTAATTATTATTTAACAGTTAAATGTTGTTAATTAAAAACTAGAAGGGTTTATTGTGTAAGTTAAATGTTCACTTGGTGATCAAGTTTAGCCTACAGTATAAATAAACCTTTATAGATTAGGGTAAAGGAAATCATAACATTAAATCAAAACTCCTTCCCTCTCCTTTGATGGTTCGCGGCCGCACAACAACACACAATAAGGTGTATTTTGTTTATTGGTTTCCAAGCAAAGAAGAAGATTATAAATTGGTTGATTGAATCAAAGAGGATACTAGCATACAAGAGAATTGTTAAAGAAAGTGTCGCGTACGTAACCGTGTAATAGATCTTATATTAATTAGATCTATAACTTACTTGCTATTAATTCAACATAAAAGTACAACTTTAATCCGATTTAATTATTCATGTGTGATCCTATTTTCCGTTGTCATATATTGTTTGACAATATGAATCAAGTTGTATATCTATATATTTTACGCTCGGAAGTAATTAATTAAGAATAACTGCTATCAGGTCACATGCCCAGTCAACCAACATACCTTTTTGCATACCTATTTATATTTGTGATCCAAATGGAAGATAGGCAATCTAACACCATCACCAATAGTATGTCTTTCCTTGAACAAGGTCTGAAAATAGTGTTTAAATTAGTAGAAGCCAATATCAGTATATCACCGACCATCATTGTGATTTCTACAAAAGTTGTCACGATTGTTACCATGGGAAATTTCTATTCTTCTACCAGAATCAGTTTTCCGAGAACCAAAAAAGACCCTATTTTTATTCGATGGAACAAGTTTTAAACCATGACCGGGGGCTTATGTTTTCTATTTTTTTAATGACAGATAAGTAGTAGTAGTATTGATGTGACTTGAAAGAGTTATGTGGGTTAAAATTAACACCATCACCATTATTGTTGAAATCTAATCACATTACTGTTGTGCATGTAGATCACTAAGAAGTAATTGGAGTTCAGAAAAGAATGTGGAAATTAACGCGGATGTTATTACTACGTATTTGGATTAAAAGTAACTTTTTATAAAATTATATCAACAGAAATATTTAGAAAGTTACAATGCACTTATTTGCCATTTAAAGATTTCCCATAGTGGTTAAATGGGAAAGAGATTAGAAAGTACTCCTCATTTGCCAACAAAATTGTTACATATTTTAAACCACATGAAGACCAAAAACTTTGCATGGTCTATATATTACATAAGAAGATACTAATAATTCTTAAATTCCGCCAAAAAAAAGTATAATATTCTTTTGTAAAGATAGTAAGATATACATAAATCTATAATATATAAAAATTGAGTACTTTGAAAAAATTAATAATAAAATTTAATGGTTATAATATTAATTAATATAAGTAATAAATAACATATTATTAATATATTAAGTTTAAAAATAGGAAAAACTAAAGGTTTTTTCACTATATGTTATAATTTTTAGTAATAAATAATATATTATCAAATATATTAAGTTTTAGAACATGAAAGACTAAAGATTTATTATAAATTATTTTGGAAAATGATATCATAAATCTATAATAATTTAAAATTGATTTATGATACAATTTTTAGTAATAAGTATCATATCATCGATATAGTAAGGTAAAAAATCTAATAGATTAAAAGTTTTGTCATAAATTATTGTTTAAATTTTTACTATAAATTATTAAAAATAAAATTATTAAAAAATTGATTTTATTTCATAACTTTAAACAATAACTAACAATGCATTAAGTTTATGGAGTAACATTAATCTATTGAGTTTATTATTAAAAACTAAACTCAATATTTTGCCATAAATTATCATTTAATTTTATTTTATCACAAATGATTTTATTTTATTACCTCTATAAAACCTCACAAAAACTAAACTCACAAGTACTACAAATCAAAATTTATATTGTAAAATAAATCAAACCAAAACTTCTATGAAAGTATATATATACCATTATTTCGGTGAACTAGAGGAATATATATAGAACTCAACCTATACCGAAAAATATGAAAGTCGAAGAAGATCATGACAAATATGCACTTCAAGGAGTATCTTCTTTATCGTATTTTGTTTATCATAATTTCCCCTCTACCATAACTTCTCTTTTACCTTCATCTTTCGAAAAGAAAATAGCATATCGAAAGTCTTTGTGAGGTTTTATAGAGGTAATGTATTGATTGATTTTATTTAGAGAAACATAGTTAGATTCTATTAACTTATAATAAAATGATATTATTATCTTTTTTATGTAGGGATAGTTTTTATCATAATTCATCTTCAAACCCACTATAAATGTTTTCAAAAAAAGAGTCTTCAAAGAGAAAAAGTTTGTTTATATACTAATGTGATATCCCCCCTTTTTTTTAATATCAAATGTGCGAAGGTGAAAACTTATGATGTCCAAGACTAGTCATTGTTGTATGTTAAAGGTATTGTAAAATATGTGTGATTTAGTTTTGGACTTTGATATAAAACATGTTTTGTTTCGAAAGAGATCATGTTTTATTTGTATCCGATTTAAATATTTGATTATTAATTTTTATTTTGTTTCAATTGTTTAAGAATTAAAATAAAAAATTTTAGTTCCTCTCTAAATTATAAATAAGTAAAATGATTAACGATAAAAAGAAGGGAAAATGCACCAGATGACCATTGTACTACACAAAAATATCCGTCTAGGTCATTGTACAAAATTTACGTCTATTTACATCACTATACTACATTTGACCGTTTAAATTATAACCTTAACTTTTTGAAACCGTTTAAATAAATCATTTTGGTGACCTGAAACCCTTTGGTAACCGCCACGTCACCCTTTTCTCTAACTTTATATTTTCAACGTTATAAACAAGAAATTAGGGTTTATCAAATGGGATTTTTGCAGAGCTTCAATTGCCTGCAACTTCTTTAAGCTCTCATCATCATTACAAACTGGAGAAACGGAACCCGTCAGACAAAAAAGAAGTGTTCGACGTGTTCCTGCAGCTAGTCTCGAGGGTAATCTGGTTAATTCATTCGAAAATGAAAAGTCAAAGTCTAGTTTCAGGAAGGCTTCTAGTCACCAAGCTGAATCAGTTCAGGAGCAATCTCATAACGAAGTTGAGAAAGTGAAACGTAGTCTACAGAAAATTTCCGTATCAACTTCGGATGATAAAACCCCTCCAGTCAGTTTGGATAAAGCATCATTCTCCCCAGATCCCGATTCTTCTGAAGTCGCTGTGGATCTGCCTTTGGAGAAAGTAAACGATTTAAATGTTGTAACAACCGTTTTGCCCGAGCCTGAAGTATTTCCAGTTCTACCCACAGAGGAGGATGAAGATAAAACACCTTATGCGTTACAAGAGGATCATCATTCCGTTGAACCACCTGTAGAAACAGATGACAAGGCTGAGACTAGGCCGCCTATGAGTGTCGAGATAAATGGGAATGAATATAATCCTAGCAAGGAAAATCAGAAAACAAGGAGGAGAAAATCGTTTCCAGTTAAACATGAGCATACCGAAAGTGCATGATTATTTTTTGAGATCAGGTTTTAGGGGTGATGTTCAGTTGACTCAAAAGGTAGTTGATATGTATAGTAAGTGTGGAAGTATGGTTGATGCACGGAGGGTGTTTGATCATATGCGTGAGAAAAATATGGATACTTGGCATTTGATTGATTGGATTGATACTGATTTAGGGAAATTGGAGTGTTAGTTTTGTGTTTTTGATTATGATTGTGAAATTAGGGCAGGAAGAGTTTCAGAAATTGGAGAAGAGAGAGAGAGAGAATTAGTGGAGGTTGACCTGTTGGTCGGGTAATAATGGTTTAAATAACAGGTCACTTTCGGTATAGTGATGTAGATAGACGTAAATTTTGTACAATGACCTATACGGATATTTTTAGGTAGTACAATGGTTATCCAGTGCATTTTCCCTAAAAAGAAAATAACATTAAATAAATTTGGAAGAACACATATAAGGTTAATTGAATCGGGGCGAACCATTTTTATGTCATGTTTCGATTGGAAGCAATTAATTTGGTCAGTTTTAAATAAAGTAAAAGTAAATTAACAAAACTCATGCATCACACGGGACATTACGACTAGTAATATGTATAATTAAGACTTTTCTTCGGTAATAAGTTCTCATTTACTCTTGTAATTATTATGAAACTTATAATGATTGGTCACTTCAAGCATGTTCACTAATGTATCTTGAAATAACATATTGCAAAGTTGCATGGATACACTGGTAAATTATTTTCATTATAATTAAAACACCAACAAGAAGCGAGGAAAATGAAATACGAAAAAGTAAATACAAGCACTTTTAGAGCAACTTTGAAACTCTTATTTGATCTTTAATTCTCTTGGATATAAATATCCATCATCTTGAAGGGTCATCACATAATCCCATTAAATCAACTTGTTTATTTGTTTAATCCTGCAAAATAAAATCCACGTATTCGTTATTGATATGAATATATTGATGCTTAACTTATAAGTATGATAGTTAGCAAAACAAAAATTAATCAATAAACTAAACGAATTACAAAAATGCATTTACAAATATAAGGTTTCATGCATAAAATCAATTACCTTAAATACGCGATGAATTACTAATAGTGTGGAGGAGGAGGTGAACTATAGATGTAATGTGGCGGTGGAGACTTCTTAATCGGAGGAGGTGGTGGTGGTGACTTGTATATATATGGTTTCTTTGGTGGTGGTGGAGGAGGAGATTTCTTAACCGGAGGAGGTGGTGGTGGTGACTTGTATATATAAGGTTTCTTTGGTGGTGGTGGGGGAGGAGACTTTTTAACCGGAGGAGGTGGTGGTGGTGACTTGTATATATAAGGTTTCTTTGGTGGTGGTGGGGGAGGAGACTTCTTAACCGGAGGAGGTGGTGGTGGTGACTTGTATAAATAAGGTTTCTTTGGTGGTGGTGGTGGGGGTGACTTCTTAACCGGAGGAGGAGGTGGTGGTGACTTGTACATATAAGGTTTCTTTGGTGGTGGTGGTGGGGGAGACTTCTTAACCGGAGGAGGAGGTGGTGGTGACTTGTACATATAAGGTTTCTTTGGTGGTGGTGGTGGAGGGGACTTCTTAACGGGAGGAGGTGGTGGTGGTGACTTGTATAAATAAGGTTTCTTTGGTGGTGGTGGGGGAGGAGACTTCTTAACCGGAGGAGGATGTGGTGGTGACTTGTATATATAAGGTTTCTTTGGTGGTGGTGGGGGAGGAGACTTCTTAACCGGAGGAGGAGGTGGTGGTGACTTGTATAAATAAGGTTTCTTTGGTGGTGGTGGTGGAGGAGACTTCTTAACTGGAGGAGGAGGTGGTGGTGACTTGTATATATAAGGTTTCTTTGGTGGTGGTGGTGGAGGGGACTTCTTAACGGGAGGAGGTGGTGGTGGTGACTTGTATATGTAAGGTTTCTTTGGTGGTGGTGGTGGAGGGGACTTCTTAACAGGAGGAGGAGGTGGTGGTGACTTGTATATATAAGGTTTCTTTGGTGGTGGTGGGGGAGGAGACTTCTTAACCAAAGGAGGTGGTGGTGACTTGTAATAATAAGGTTTCTTTGGTGGTGGTGGGGGAGGAGACTTCTTAACTGGAGGAGGTGGTGGTGGTGACTTGTATATATAAGGTTTCTTTGGTGGTGGTGGGGGAGGGGACTTCTTAACCGGAGGAGGTGGTGGTGGTGACTTGTATATATAAGGTTTTTTTGGTGGTGGTGGTGGAGGAGACTTCTTAACCGGAGGAGGAGGTGGTGGTGACTTGTATAAATAAGGTTTCTTTGGTGGTGGTGGTGGAGGAGACTTCTTAACTGGAGGAGGAGGTGGTGGTGACTTGTATATATAAGGTTTCTTTGGTGGTGGTGGTGGAGGGGACTTCTTAACGGGAGGAGGTGGTGGTGGTGACTTGTATATATAAGGTTTCTTTGGTGGTGGTGGTGGCGGGGACTTCTTAACGGGAGGAGGTGGTGGTGGTGACTTGTATATATAGGGTTTCTTTGGTGGTGGTGGTGGTGGTGACTTGTATATATAAGGTTTCTTTGGTGGTGGTGGTGGAGGGGACTTCTTAACTGGAGGAGGTGGTGGTGGTGACTTGTATATATAAGGTTTCTTTGGTGGTGGTGGAGGAGGAGACTTCTTAACCGCATGAGGTGGTGGTGGCGACGTGTAATAATAAGGTTTCTTTGGTGGTGGTGGTGGTGGAGACTTCTTAACCGGGGGAGGTGGTGGTGGTGACTTGTATTCATAATGCTCTTTAGGCGGTGGTGGAGATGAATATGGGTATGTGGTTGTTGTCGATGTTGTCAATGACGGCAAGCTTAAAGAAACCATAACCACCGCAAGAGTGATTAAAAGAGTGGCCATTTGAGGCCTCTTTCTTTTTGTTACCATTTCTACTAAAAGAAGTGGATGTGAGTTATGATTTATGATCAACCCTCCCTGGTCTTTATATAGGTAATATCATGCATATTTTCACTTTAAAATAATAATAGATTAATTAAATTTAAGAAAATATATCAATAAATTAATGCCACCAACTTCTTTACAAAAACTTTAATTTGTTTCCATGCAGGCAAAAATAATGCAAGTTAAACAGTTTAAAACTATTCAGCGTAATATAAAAAACATAAGATTATAAAAACAGCTTTTGATTATTTTTAGAAAGATAGAGATTCACAAAATTATTTCATACCACGAACCTATTGTTGTACATAGTAGAATACATGTTTAATTAGTATAACCATAAAAAGTTAGATGAAGCACTTTTATGTCGTATGAATAACTATGTCGTTTTTTTTACTAGTTTAATAAATAATCGTTGAAGAATCACAAGAAGAGTAAAATTCCATTTTGGATTATATAGCAGTCGTCAACTTTGCTAAATACCATGTCCTAGTGGTCACAAACCACTCAGACATATAATTTTTTGGTTGCTTATTGGTGTTTTTATGTTTGAACTTTTAGCTTGTAGGACGAAAAATATTCCATATCCTTCATGGACGACTATAGCGAGCTATATGATGTGTTTACTTTTCAATCTTACGAGAGTTTTGTTATGGTTTGAGTAGTACTACGATTAGTCAAATCTATAATTTTTAGTATAAGTTTATAAGGGATAAAAAAAAATGACACCGACAAAAATTTATAGTAAATTATAAGGTTTGTTAACCATCGTCCTTGATTATGGTGATGGTTTAAACTTAATATATGTAAATGATAAAAATTAAATCCCATAAATATTATTACCTTTTTTATGTAATTATAACTTATAAGATACATTTCATATATAATTACTACTAAATTCGTTATTATATCATATGGGAATATTTTTGTTCATTTAGCAATTATTTATAAAGGGAAAGCTAAATCCCTCATCGTCTTAACGGCGATGGATAGAAAACTTGATTAATTATTCAATAAGATAAATGTTTATTAAGTTGGTTAAACTCAACTTTAAAATCATGAACACACCCGATAGATATCTATGACTATGATTGTATGACCCTGAATTAAATTTGCATTCCGACGTCTATTATAAATTCGTAAATAGGAAGAATAATTTTTTAACATGGCGAGGTGGTTGCTTCAAGGCAATATATAGTCGAAACAAGCATTGTTCCTATGTCTCTAAGCTATCGAAATGATGTGCAACATACATGAATTTCATTAGGCCTTGTGGTAATTGGACTCGAATAGGCATGTTTTACATGACATTGTAGTAGTTTGTGGTAAATAACTATGAGAGTATATAACTATATAGTTATAGTGGAATTAGTGAATTAGAAATGAAATAACTTTTGTGATTCTGGCTTTATGCTAACTATAGGGACTAATGATGTTAAAGACTAAAGTATAAGGACCAGTTTGTAAAATATACAAGAGTTTTCACCGAAAAGATCAATAGTGATGGTAAAATTTTATGAGTCGGGATTAAAACACAAATACACTTTATAAAATACCTGTATTCAGTAAATGTAGAGATTGACAATCATAGATATATAAACATCTATTATCTAGGTACACTAAAATTATAAATGTCTAACTATTGTTATCAAAATTCATAGATGAACTTAATATAATCTACACGATATAATTCAAACACTGAAACTTTATAGGCCAATTATTGATTTTTTTTCCTCATGGAAAATGATGGGATTTTTTTTTTTTCGCAATTATTGAATTCACCACAACACCAAGGATGAATGAGTCACAATTATTGAATTCGTCACAATAAAAAATGTATTATACTCTGATTTGTATCTACTTAATGCCCAAGTGAACGTATAAATAGCGATCTTCGTTAAATCAAGTAAGTATGTTATCTAAGTTTATTTGGTTTCCTATACTTTGATGCTTATTTGAATATATGATTATCAAATGCTACTTCTTTATAAGTTCATTATATAAAAATGTAATGCATAAGTAAATTATCATTATGTTCATATCATTTTGATAGGTGTTTGTCTAGCAATAGTTATAAGGGAAAAACTTTACTAAGACGATATTCTTCATTTAGAAACGACGAAAAGCAAAATGTTAATAAATAAATAAAAATCTTGTTTCATGATAATGTTGAGGAAAAAACTTTGCTAAGAAGAAACTCTTCATTTAGAAATAATAAAGCCAAAATAATGAAATCTAACTAAATGATTTGACAAGCTATTAACTACCAAATAAATTGAAAAGTAATTAAAAATTGTAGATGTATGTACTATCAATATGATTAATTGTCAATTTCAATTTTTATCTAATGAAACTATAACTCTCAAAATGTAAAATGACAATTAAACACGATATAGACAACAAGTTGTGACCAATCGATCGCTTAGGTAATGTGAAACAAAAGTTAATATCATAATGTCTCGATATATATATATAAGTATAAATTGGTCTTTTATTAGTTTCTAATGATAGTATATTGTTTTAAGAGTTGGTAAGCAATAATATCAAAGGAAGATTATATCGAAATGTAACATCAAATTGTCATTTTATATAACTAATTTTGTTTTCTTATAGAAGTCATAATTTTACATACGTTGTCATTAGGGTTAGATTAACGTAAGAAAACACTTTATCAAAAAAAATTGAAAAGATGATTGTCAGCCTTTGATTAATTAAATCAAAAGTTAAAATAAATGGTAAAAACTTTTTAATTAATAAAAGAGAAAAAAATGCTACAAATGATATAATAGGTAATTTCCATGGAGAGTGGAGTAATCTCTCCTATTGAAAATGGTTTCTCTAACAAAATTAAATAATAAAAAAGAAACTTTAAAATTTTGAACTACCATAGTTTTTTGTTAAAAAAAAATGTCTTTTATAAAAATTTTACGGTTCAATCAAAAATTTGAATCTCTTTAAAATGAGACCGGTCATTCATGGTTATTTTAAAAACGAAAAGAAAATTTGGTGGTTTTCTTTTAAAATATTATATCTTTTAAATAAAAAAATAATTTATGAACTTTTTTACCAAAAGTGTATAACTTCGTGTTTTCCAAACTAATATAAAAAAAACCAAAAAAAAAAAAGAAATTGTTGGATTTTTTTTCTAGTTATAATTTTATTGAATCATAATTATATTACATAAAATCCCTTGCATCATATGTATAGTCTGTAGCATTATATTTGTAAATTGTGTTGTATCGTATATATATAATTTATTGCATCGAATATATATTTTGTTGCATCATATTTACAGATTGTGTTGTATTGTACATTCACAATTTTGTTACATCATAATTATATTTATTGCATCAGGTTAGAATATTTAAATCACTATTACATTAATATTGCAATAATTTTATATGGTTACGATTTTAATCGAATTTTACATCATTGCATTATCGTTAAAAGTTTTTTGTATTATAGGTATAAAAAAATAATTTTATTATAGTTATTGAATCATCGTTAAATTTGTATTACATTATATTGATAAAAAGTTTATTGCATCATACGTTTATAAGAAAATTTATGAAAATAAAACTTTTTCAAATAAAAAAAACAATGTCGAGAAAAAAAGGAAAAAAAATTCAAGAAAATAAAAATAAATTAAAAGAAAATAAAAATAAAAAAGAGAGTGAGATAGTTGAAATACCCATATTATCCTTAGAATGGTGGAGAAGGTCATGACATATTTTATCCCCACCATGCTTCCTTCCATTGTTTTTGATAATCATCCTATTTAGTTGATCATAACTCGTTGTCATTATATGTAAAAGCTAACTTAAATTTTTGATAAGTTTTGGATTTAACTTATTGGTGATTTTTAGAAAAAATATGTGACATATTATATATATATATATGAAGTTCAAATAAAAGGACTCTCAAATTAAAAAAAAAAAAGAAAGTTAAAAAATAATTTCTATTACAGTATATTTTTGTAGTATGATAAATCTTTGTTTTATCATCAATTTAATTTAAAACATGAAGTTTTGATATATATATATATATATATATATATATATATATATATATATATATATATATATATATATATATATATATATAGTGAATGGTTCATGCGAGAACTTCTTTTTTTGCGAGAACTGCGAGAACTCTCACAAAAAGTGTTAAATCACGTTTCACTTTGTTCATTCACATGCACACTCTTTTAGAGATTAATAATCAAGTAAATATAAACGTAAAAAACTAAAAAAAATCATATAAAATGACGTGAAAAATTTTCGTTCATATATGAACTCATTTTTTGAAAAAAAAACGTTCACATGTGAACAATTCTTAATACGCGTGATTTCATACAATTTTTTTTAATTTTTCATTTATATTTTTACTAGATTTTTAACATTCAATAGTTTTTACATGTCAATAAACATAATTGCATGTTAATTGACACTTTTTTTAAGAGTTCTCGCAGAAATAAGAGTTCTCGCATGAATCAGTCCCTATATATATATATATATATATATATATATATATATATATATATATATATATATATATATATATAAAAGAGAACAAAATTAGCTATATGGGTTCTACATGGAGGGTAGGGGTTTTTCTGTTGAAAGAAAGGTCTCGAGTTCGAGCCTTGATTGAGGGTTTCTTTTTGTGATATAAGTTTGATTCCTCCTTGTGAGGGTGTGCTAGTTCGTGGGTTACATAAAGTTCAATTAAATGTCCATTTGACCTCAAACTATTACACTTGTCTTTCGAATAAAAAAGAAGAAAAATTAATTAATGATTCTTTCATATTTTATTGAAAAGACGATCAAAATATATTATATCACCTATATAACTTTAATCTATAAAGAAATCACAATAGTATTATCTTTTTAATAATTAAAAATTTCATGTTAATTTTTTCAAACAATGTTAACAAATGAATGTTTATGAATTTCTGCTAAAAAATACAGTTAGTTATATATTATGATAACATCTTTTTTTCATGTTACGTTTTTTTTCAATTTTCTACAATATTAATAATTTATTTGTGTTTTCATTTCAAAACTAGTTTTTGTCTTCAAATAAAAAGAATGAACAATATTTATTTTAATTTATTTTTAATTTTGATATCGACCGCTAAATTATTTCTTTTAATGCAATCTTTTTACCTCTTATTTTTATTATGTTATCTAGAATTAAGTAGTTTTTTTCTTTTTTTCTATTTTTACAATAAATAATTTGCGATTATGTAGCAAGTGTGCAAAAAACATTACTCAGAAACGTATAATTTTTAAACTGATAGGAGAGAGAGAGAGAGAGAGAGAGAGAGAGAGAGAGAGAGAGAGAGAGAGAGAGAGAGAGAGAGAGAGAGAGAGAGGTCTCTTTTGTTTTTTCAAATAAGTTTTAATAAGAGTAATTTCTCTTATTCAATAAGATATAAGAACATTAATACTGTTTGAATTAATTTTTTTCTTAGGCTCTTATAATATCTTAATTTACTCTTGTTCGATGAGTGAAAATAAATGTCTGAACATCCCCTTATTAAATAACTCATACCAATATCATGTACTCAAACTCAACGCACAAGTCTTTACATATTTTAAAATTTATTTGTCATAATTTACTTCTTACAAAAACAAAAGAGGAAAATAATACTTTTTGAAAAAAATGAAATCTCCTTGTTATTTAGATTGTTTAAAAAAATTTGAGTCCGTTAATATTATATATAAATTTTAATTTAAAATCTCGTTATTTTAAGCTTGAACTAACTTATGATTTTTTTAATAAGTGTTATATACGTTATATTTATAATTATTTAAATTGATTTAAAAGGGTAAAAAAAAAGTCAATGGTTTGAATAGTTATGATTAATTTAAGTGAAAAATAACTGGATAAATTATGAAAATGAAAAATAATTGATAGAAAAGTTTTTATCATGTTAGTTTACGAAGAAAAAAGTACTACATTTTTCCCTTTTATCGTACTTTGTTTGTTATAATATTTTCACTAACATTTAATTAATATTCGGTATTATTGTTGAAAGCACTTATTTTCTAATATAGAGATATTTTTTTTGTTAAATTTTACATACAATTATTTGTTATTGTTTTTATGCAATTTAGCTAGTTTAATATCATTAAAAATGATAAGAGGAACCAAAAGAGGAAGATAAAAAAAATAAAAAAATAAAAAAGTTCAGACTATTTTTCAAGCAGTTTTACTGATTATGCTTTCAGGTTTCAGACACTGCCTCTTATCATTCAGAACTGGTTTTCAGATTTCAGACTTAAGTATTCAGAAAAAACAAAAGACCCCTTAACCTCTTTCACAAAAGATATATAGATGCTCGGGTAAAAAGGAATAATTATTTTTTTATTATATGATAGTAACGTTATTTTTAAATGATGTAATGGACTTATGAGCTTAGTAATTTATTTGAGATAATAGAAGTTAATTTTAAATCGTCATAAGAATAATGGATGAAACTTCAAATCATCATAAAGTGATTTGTTTTAAATGTTTAACTCGGAAGAACAATTGACAACATCCGAGTTAAATCTTAGCAAGTCATCACTGAAGAATTTAACTCCGAAGAACAAGCTTCTACTTCCGAATTAAAGTTAAAGGGAAGATAGTTAGTTAGTTCACCCGAAGTGTTTTTTTTAAAATAAACATAAGGATATGATGTTCATTTTGTAATATAAGTTGTAAGGCTTAAAGTATAAATAGTGATAGAGTGTTACACTGTTATGTGTGCTTGAATAGATATTTTCTAGTGAGAAAAACAAATATAACCGAATTTCTCGCCATTTAAGGCTTTGATATACAATCAATATTTAGCAATTTTCTTTGTTGATTATTCTACTTGATTTTTCATTATCTAGATAATAATTCCGCCATTATTTAGTTAATCAAAACACTAAGAGATTCAATCATTTATAGATTTCAAATTCAAGAAATCTCAAATGTTTCCTACTCAACATTGTATGTTCATTTTCTCTTTTTAGTGTATAACTTTCCATATATGCTACCTGATTGATTGATGCATGTAATAATGAAAGTTAGGTAGAACAAGACAAGCGCGGCGGCTGGAGAAAAATATGGTTAGAAATTTTCAATTTCTACATGCATGGTTACCCCACACATTTATGATTTTGACTATATGTAAAAAATGGTAATCAAGATATCAATAATTGTTTTGCTTGGTTTTATTTGAAGTGTCCTCCAAATCTTGTCAAACCGTTAAGTAAACATTTGTTTGTTTTTTAGTTAGAAATTGTTATATTCGAAAAAGATGTTTTGTATTGATATAAAAAGTTCACCTTTCTTAAATCTTAATATTCAATATATATATTTTAAAAGAATCCCTATAATTATTATATATAAAATATAATACAATTTTGACTGGGTTTATAATACTATTTTGCAAGGAAAATTTAAAAAATTAATATGTTTATTTATGAAAATTTAGATAAATAACAATACAATTTATACAAGGGTTAACCGTTTCTCTAATGTATCTTTGGAACATTTGTCAAATATTGTCGGAAAAATTGTATGAAAATACAACGAACTTTGACTCAGCTGTCATTGTATGAAATTTAATTTGAAATCTCATGAGTTTTTTTATGTAACTTTTTTGTGTTTTTTTATCTATAGTTTGGTGTTACATATGTTATATTATCGTCATATACATTGATTTAGAGGAGAAATTGAGAGAAGGTTAATATTATTTCAAATTTTATAAATATTTAATGACAAATATGATTTATTATGATTGGTTATTGAGCCCAAATGTCAAAATAATGACAAAATAACACGATAAACCTATGTTATATCACATATATGATATTTACCTTTGAAAGAATTTATATAATTATTATATTTCAATATTTAACGAGATTTTAAGTTAGCTTTTACATACAATGAAAACATATCTAAATTTGATAGGATTTTTGAAAGAAAACAAAATTGGTTACACACAATGACAATTATATTAAAGTTCATTTCGTGTGATTTTCCTAATATTGCCTAACCAATGGAAACACAAATTATTAAAACCCTTGATACAATTAGAGATATCTTTTATATATATATATATATATATATATATATATATATATATATATATATATATATATATATATATATATATATATATATATATAGATATATATAGATAGATATATATATATATATATATATATATATATATATATATATATATATATATATATATATATATATATATATATATATATATATATAGATATATATTACTAAAAAGATAGAGAATTACAATTCTTAATATCTTGGGAAAATTGAACAAAATTATAATGAACTTTAAACAAATTGTCATTGTATGTAATTAAGTTTTCTTCTTTTTTTTTCTTTTAAAAAAAAAAAAAACGTAAACTTAAATTTTGTTAACATTGTATGTAAACTTAATTTGAAGTCACGCTAGTTTTTCATATTAAAATTATTTATGATTTTTTTCATAGGTGTAACATATGTTAGATTTATCATCGGTTATATTGATTTAGAAGAAATATAAAATTAGCAATTCTTTCATACTTAATTAATTTTCAATCAAAAATGTTTTTTTGGCATCTACTATTACTCCACAAATCATTACTATTTCCCTAAGAGTTGTTCTTGTCGTAATTTAAAATTTGATAGGACTCTCATGAAATATTGGAGCTTCAAAATTCAATTCTCACTAGTTACGTCTCTATTGGGGACAAATTACCATCATCAACCAAAAAAGATATGGAAAAAATAAAAGCTTTCAATTGAGTATTAAGTTGTTCTTTACTAAGGAAACATAATCACGTCTTCTAAACATGTAATCAACTTCAAAAGAAAAATGAAATTACAAGATCGAACTTCCAAAAATTCATCCGTAATATCATTCACCCACTTAATTGACTGTATATACTTTCTTATTTTAAATTATTATTATTATTTTTTAATATTTTTGTGATGGCTTTACCATGAAAATCTTGGGAGAATCTGCATTATGTTTCCGACACCCTTAACTACTTTATCTTTATGTCATTCAAGAGAAAATTAACTTGCAATAGTCTCCCTCAAGGTTTACTAGAAAATTGATATTCCGAAATATCAATAAGTAAATAAATTAATTAAATTGTTTAATAGCTGATGGTGTTAAATTAATTAAATTGTTTAATAGCTGATGGAGTTTGTCCCATTGGTAGAAGGATATGAGAGATTTCCTCCTTAAGTGAATATTATGTGATACGTAACTAACTTTGGTGTATGGTTTGTGGGTCGCATACTGTCTAAATGGATGTCACTGTGCCCCGAATCACTAGCATTGCCGTTCAAAAAAAAAAAAATTGTTTAATAAGAATATCGAGATACAAAAAAATTAAGGATATCGTGTAGAATGTAGATCAATGTCATATTTGTCAAAGTTGAACAGAGTTGGAAAGCATTCGTTAGCAATTCTCTACGAGATGAAATGTTAACCTTTTTTGGGTGACAACGAGTTATATCTAACCTTCTCGAGAGTCACTCATACAATATTATGGTCGATATTTCTCAACATGTCTTTAACAATGAACGTTCTTCACAATCAGTCCATTTAGTTCCATTAGATCTCTTATTTGAGCCTATATCGCATTGATGTGAGCAAGTCTCACTAAAATATATACATGATAACATATTAATTAACTAATTTCACATTAATCCATAAATATCAAAACATGATAAATTAGTTTTCTCTTGATCGTATTGAATCTTGAGATAATGTATATAAATATATGTCGGCCTATGGTTTGTTGACAACGCAAAAGGTTTTTTTAAACGAACAATTAGGAACTGCTCGGTGAAAAAGTTAAAAATTAGTTGTATGTAGTTCGATCCACACCGGTTTCATTCTTGATAGCTATATAGCTTTCTAGAAAATCTATAAAATGGCGTATGATCAATAATTTGTTGATTATTCTTTTATAATTAATCGATTGTTATATAAGAAGCTTACTAATTAATCATGGTAAAAAGAGGTGTTTGGTGAAAAATCAGTGTCTTAATTCCTAAAACAGCTTATTCTTGTTTCAAACGTTTCAATTAATGTATCAAAAGTCTGCATTTCAAAAATGAATTGTTTTATTTAAAATAGTCTTTCTATTTTTGCAAGAAACTTTATCACTAAATCTAATAAGTCTTCGACTTGTGTCCTCTAATGTTATTGTCGTATAAAACTTTTAATAAAGTTGATGTAACTTTAACTTTGTATGGTACAACTATTAAAAATCTTTACCGATTTATTAATGATTATAGATTATATATTCATAGCCATCGTGATAAATTAGGGGCCTTAAACTTTTGTGGGTTTATTAAAACCGTTTCAAAGTCAATTTTTATCGTTTCTTTTCTAACTTATGGTTAAATCATACTATCTCATAGAAGTTATAAAATTTGTTTTAAAAGAAGGTTTATGAAAAATAAGCCGTGACAAATAACTAATCAATCTAAAATTAAACGAAAACAGACACCAAAAAATATGCAAGTAAATACAAAATGAGGAGTACATCAAGGAATTAGAAATCAAAGACAAATACCTACTGTATCTGTATGGTTAAGCCTAGCAATATTTCAAATATGAAAGGAATTAAAAATCAAATACTAGAAAAAAGAAACTATAAAATATCAATAGTCTCTTATACTTTATTTATTCGTAAACATTATTTAGTAATATCAACAACATGATTCTCATGGACGGTTTTAAGGGGTGGGCAGGGTAGGCAGTTGTCCACCGGCCACCGCGATATTTTTATAGTTAGCGTAAAAAATTATAAAATTTTGATAATTTTCGAATTTACCCACTATGAAAAACGGTATAAAAGAAGAAAGTTTAAACATTAATTTCAAAATCCCACATGATTTATTGGTTAAAGTGTTGTCTTTGAAAGTGTGGGTCGTGTGTTCAAATTTAAACCAATATACTTCCTCTATTTCTCATTCTTACTTCATATATATTTATTAAACCAATGGTATTTTTTTTTTCTTTTTTTATAATTACTTATATATAAGCAAAATATAACGTACTTTACAGAATCATTCTAAGGAAGCGAAGACCCGACCCAATATATACATAATTTTTTCCCTACTTAGAAAAAGTTTTTGAAACCGCCCGTAATGGTCCTATGACACTTTAAAAAAAAATATCTTTAGCATAAAAAGATCTAGATACACTACTTTATGTGAAGATGTTAACTATTAAGCCTTTTTCATTCCTTTGGATCTTAATTAGATTGAAGAAATATTCAATAAGTTTGCTACATTGTATTGATACGCCACATGATTCATTATTTCCATCATCGAAATATTATATATATTTCCCCTCCGACTACTTGCTAAGATGATAATACAATTCTTGCGTCGAGAAAAAATGTTAGCCTCATGTGACATAAAAACACTCGGGTTAAAGTAGATATCTATATGGTATCTTCAACACATTTATCGGGCAATTATAAAATTTTGCTATGTGTTCGAGCAGTGGTTGTCAAACACAAGGAATAGATGATGTCAACCTTCGATCTCCTGTGATGAGCACAGTGCAAACCCAACAAGTTCTTGACGAACCTAGGGTGATCAAGGTTGAAGATGAAAGCAAGAGTATATGAACTCTGTTTAAGCTTTTGTGTGTGTGTTGAAGTGAAGTAGTATATGTCGACCATGATTAGACTATGTATTTATATGACCAGTTTCAAGCATAGGGAACGTCCATCAATTAATGACAATCATGAATACTTAAACTGCCTTAATAATCAATCAGTGGTATACTAATCGTCTTCTTATTTATTATTGTTAAGCTGCGACGTCTCACAACCTAAGACAACCTGACAGGCGGTACTTGGTAAGTGATGACATATGTCGACTACCTGACAGACGATGACAGCCTGTCACAGCCTGTCAGGCGACTGATAGGTGATTACAGCCTGTCAGGCGATGACAGCCTGTCAGGCGGCTGACGGGTGATGACAGCCTGTCAGGCGACTGACAGGTGATGACAGCCTGTCCGGCGATGACAGCCTGTCAGGCGACTGACTGGTGATGATAGCCCGTCAGGCGATGGCATACAGGCTGTACAATTTTGACAGGCGATCATGTTTTGCTCAATGGGCTTGCTTGTAGCAGCAGGCTTTAAGCAATAAAAGCCCATGTTAGTATTTAGGTTTTAGGGATTACCTATATATATGCATAGGGTAATCCCTACTAACCTCATCATGCCCCCGAGTTAGGATTTGTCAAAACAACAGTTTTCAAGTCGTAACTATTCTACTCGTGTAAGTCTGCGTTTCCTTTTTTTTTTTTTTTTTTTTTTTTTTTTTTTTTTTTTTCGAATCCCGAGTAGGGAGCCGGGTACCAGGGCATTAACCTGGTACCGGCGGTATCATAAAAACCAAGTACCGGCGGTACCGAGTAATACCGGCTGTATCCAGGGAGCGTGATCGAGCAATACCGGCTGTATCGGGGGTTTTGGCCCGGGTACCGGGGGTTTTGGCCCGGTGTACCGGGAGTTTAGGCCGGGTACCGGCAGTTTAGCCCGGGTACCGGCAGTTTATCCCGGGTACCGGCAGTTTTAGCCCGGGTACCGGGAGTTTAGCCCGGATACCGGCAGTTTAGCCCGGGTACCGGCAGTTTTAGCCCGGGTACCGGGAGTTTAGCCCGGATACCGGCAGTTTATCCCAGGTACCGGCAGTTTTAGCCCGGGTACCGGGAGTTTAGCCCGTATACCGGGAGTTTAGCTCGGGTACCGGCGGTTTTAACCCGGGTACCGGCTGTTTTGCCCGGGTACCGGCAGTTTTAGCCGGGTACAAGCTGGTTTGATGTTTTTAGTCGTACGCTAAACCTTCTAATTGTAATTGTTTGTCTTTTTGCAGGAGTAATTGGTTGTTTGTGTTAGGAAGCTATCCTGCAGGTATGTGACTTACTTATCCTTTGCATTCATTTGTTTGCGCCTGCTAGCAATAACTGATATACCGTGTTATTTATTAGGCATACCATAGTTACCTTTGTTTGACATGGGGGAGCCAGTGTCCGTAAAAGAAGTGCCCTCAGTTTATCGTAGCCCTAGCAGAATCGATGACAACATGCTAGGAAGACTTATGGAAGTATACCCATGCCTTAGGAAATATAATGCTATCGTATCTAGCGAACACCAACGAGCCAATTCTCCTCCGAAAGGGAAAGTAGCCCTTTATATCCATTACCTTTCCCATTGTAATTTTAGATTGCCTGCCACCACTTTTTACCTGAATGTGCTGAACTATTACAAGCTGGGATTTGCACAATTACATCTGGTAGCTTGTTCAAAAGTCGTGACTTTTGAGATGTTGCTGGTGGCAATGGGAATAAAACCAACAATGTCTTTGTTTAGGAAATGCTATAAATTGACTAAATCTAATGATTGGTATTCAGTAGAGTTGAGAGAAAGGAAGCAGAAATTCATTCGTGATTGTGCGACTAGTCATTGGAATTGGAGATATAGGTATGTGTTTGTCGATACGGCTTTTAGAAATATTTGGGCTAGTAACCTGGTTAATTGGAAAGCTGGACTTGATAAGGATACAAACGAGCTTCCAAATCTGAAGCCTCCTAGCGCAAGGTTGTGTAGGCAGATTTTACGAAAGACAATTAAGTTTAGGGTGTATGAGGAAGGTGCTTTGGTGTTGGCTGGTATTTCGGATAACTGGGATGAAGGAATGAAACCTGTGATAAGGGACTCGGAGACTGGGAAACGTGGGTTCCTGCTGTTACTTAGACATACTTTTATATTAGCTTTTTGCATATACTGACCTATTGTATGTTTCCTTGCAGCTATGAGTTTGATGGATTTCATGGCGGGAGATCCTGATTGTATGGAGTATGAGATTGAAACTCATCCTGTTGACGTTATCCCTGGTGCACAAGAACCTGGAGCCACCTCTCAATCTAATTCAGCAAGGATGAACTTGACATCTACCACTGACGTTATATCAAACACCACTCCAAGTAAGTACACAAACTTTGTACATATGTATTTATCATGATAAATATATAATCACGTTTTTTGCTTTTGTTTCATAGGTACTGCTAGAAATGAAAAGTCGACATCACAGGCTATTTCTGACAATGACAACGATGACGAAACAGGTAACACCGTAATTATAGTCATTGCCAACTTATTACCCGTTGCTTAACATTTTTATTATGAATATGCAGAGGAGTTTGATGATCTGGGGGCAACGTCCCTTCCAGATCCCAGGTTGGATGATCGAGATATGTTAGGATTGGGCAAACGGGGGACGAGTTTAGATGTGAATGATTATGACATCCCTTCATCTAAGGTGCCAAAATTGTCCTTTCCCTCTAGTTTGCCCTCTGATGCCACCTTGGTTACCAAATCATGTGGAGCTAACACTACATTTGGAAAGACCTCTAACATGTTTGGAACGATCGGCGTTTCTTCTGGGTCTACGATGCTACCATCTAACCAAAGCTTTGGCGTGGCGCAGTGTTCCAACTTGCAATATACTACCCTGCCTCTTGCTACCGGATCTATAAGCAAAAGTACAGGGGGTTTAATTAATGCAGCGGATGTAAATATGTTCAATAGCTTTATGGAGTATGTCAGACAGGTTGTAAGCAATGAACAGGGGGAATTAAAGAAGTCTTGTGCCGAGTTGCAGGTACAACTAGACAATAGCAAGGAGGATATTATCTCTCTAAAGAATGATCTAGTGTTTGAACAGGCTGAAGCTTGTCGTTATCAGGGGGAAGTGCGTGTGCTGACTGAGAAAGTGTCCCAACAAGGGATTAATTTATCTAAGGTTGAGACGGAGAAACATGAAATGTCAGCAGCCTTGAGTGCCCGGGAAGAGCAGTTGGCCCTGAAAGAGAAACGACTAATTGAAAAAGATGCTGAGCTAGAGATTGAGAGGCAAGCGATTGTCAAGATGCGTGCAGAGCGCGATGTTGCCGTGCAAAAGAGAAAAGATTTGGTTGCTGCGTTGCCTCAGCTATTTGATTTGATGCTTAAACATCCTGATGTTGCTAAAGTTTTGAATGACTTCAACCGCGCGTCTCATATGTTTGGAAGACATGTTGCTAGCAAGAAAGTGAAAGATGCACTCCCCGATACTCCCTTGGAGGTTTTGCCTCATTTGGATCCTGCAACACATGCCCACATGGCTCGTGCAAGCGAGGTATTTGCAGAGAGGGCCTTTCCCATTATGAGTACCCTAGTGCAAGATTTGGAGTTGCCACTTGCAGCTATTATCGACTTATTGTCACCACAGTCAGAATCGCAACCTTAGTTTCTTTATTCGTGCACTTGATACGTTATGACTTGGTTTTTTTTTTTTTTTGTGATTGGACTATGGGCTTGTAGGCTTTGTGTGGAATTTCTATGGTTGAAATTACTTGTTTTCTTTCTATGCGTGTACTTTGCTATAGAAATGATGTTTGTATTTGTTGGTTAACCGTTGAAAAAATGTTTTACTCGCGAGGATGTCGCTTCCAAGTAGGAAGTGCTTATCTTTTATCAAATAGATTAAAAGATGAAAATAAATGCATGTGTATGAACCAAGCAAAATTTGTCTGACTTGGCGTGATATATTGAACTATGTTCTTGACTATGTCATTTGTGCATGCATGTGTTGTAACATTGTACATAATGAAAAGTGTTATTTTATTGATTTATTGAATAAAAGTTTGGATACATGATCAAACCAAATTATTAAACATAACACTTCTTCAGGTTCATGGCATTCCATGTCCTGGGAATAACTTGCCCGTCAAGATCTGACAGGGTGTAAGATCCATTGCCATGTGTTGTGAGCACTTGATAAGGTCCCTCCCATGTAGGGCCTAGCTTTCCTTGGCTTTCCACCCTGCTGGCCTCATTTTTCCGCCTGGCTGGAATGAGAGATGGTGAACTCGTTGATTGTAATACTTTGCCATTTGCCTATGACTGGCGGCTTGCTTGATGAGAGCAATCTCCCTACGCTCTTCCACGATGTTTAAGTTTTCGCGCAGGGCCTCCTCATTAGCTTCCGGGTTAAAGTCCATGACCCTTCGTGTCGGATGAGTAATTTCTGGAGGAATGACTGCCTCAGTACCATAAACCAAACTGAAAGGTGTTTCAGATGTAGTTGTATTTGGTGTAGTTCTATGAGCCCAGAGGATACCTGGTAATAGATCTGGCCATGCAGCTTTGCGCTTGCCCAACTTTGCTTTGATTGCTTTGACGATGGCTTTGTTCATGACTTCTACTTGGCCATTGGCCTGGGGATGTGCGACTGACGTGAATTTTTGTTGTATGTTCATGTCAGAGCACCAAGTTTTGAACGGATTTTCTACAAACTGCTTGCCATTGTCACTGATCATGACATGTGGTACCCTAAACCTGCAAATTATATGTTCCCATACAAAATTGATAACGCGCTTCCCTGTGATAGTTGCCAAGGGCTTTGCCTCTATCCACTTCGTAAAGTAGTCAACAGCCACAATGAGAAACTTGACATTGCCAACACCGGGTGGAAATGGACCGACAATGTCAATCCCCCATTTATAAAATGGCCATGCAGTAGTAACGGGGATAAGATCTTGCTTCGGCAATTTGGCGACAGAAGCATGCTGCTGACAGGCTGTACACTTTTCGATTTCATCCCTTGCATCTTGATGCATTGTTGGCCAAAAGTACCCCAATCTCATGATTTTACTAGTGACAGAGCGTGGACCAGCATGCAGGGAGCAACTCCCGCTATGTACAGCTTGAATAATATTTTTAGCCTGTATTGGGCCAACACAACGTAGATGTGGTCCCAAGTAAGATTTCCGAAACAGGCGGTTGTCCACCAACGTGTACATTGGTGACTTCATACGTATTTTCCTTGCTAGCTGTGGATCGGCTGGTAGTACGTCATGTTTGAGGAAATTAAAGATCAGAGTCACTTCTGTAACAGCAGTAACCTCCTTTGGTCGTGCAATGGATTTTTCGTTCAAGATCTCCACCAGTAGGTCTTTTTTGAGATGGGCGAAGGCGGATGAAGCCAACTTGCTCAGTGCATCAGCCAACTTGTTACGATTTCTGGGCACCTGCTCAATGGTAAACTTTGTAAATTCGGAGATTACCTTTTTAGCCTCTTCCAAGTATAGTTGCATGGAGGTTTGGTTGGCAACGAATGCTCCATTGACTTGATTAGCAACCAGTTGGGAATCTACGAATACAGATATGCTTTTCACCCCCATCTTTCTAGCGATTTTCAAGCCTGCTAACAAAGCTTCATACTCTGCTTCATTGTTAGTTGTGGGAAACTCAAACTTGAGAGCATAAGTGTATTCATTTTTATTGGGGTCTGTAAGAATTAAACCAGCTCCAGATCCCTCCAAATTAGAGGCACCGTCAGTGAAAAGCGTTCATGGTATATCCTCCTCTTCTTGTTTTTCCTTGTCTTCACCATCTACCTCTGCAAGGAAGTCAGCCAAGATCTGACCTTTCATTGAAGTTCTTGGATGGAATGAGATTTCATGTTCTCCCAACTCGACTGCCCACTTAGCTAAGCGTCCCGACACTTCGGGTTTTCCTAGTACCTGCTTAATTGGTTTGTCTGTTAAGACATGAATGGGGTGAGCTTGAAAGTAACGTCGCAAACGCCGAGCCGCATGTACCAAAGCAAGGGCTAATTTCTCCATTGTTGGGTAATTTATTTCTGGCCCTTTCAACGCCCGACTGACAAAGTAAATTGGCATCTGAGTCGACCCGCGTTGTGCCATCATAACTGCACTAACACATTCCATAGAAGCAGCCAGGTATACCACTAACGTTTCTCCTGGTACAGGAGCTGTAAGTGTAGGCAGGGTGGTCATGAATTTCTTTAGCTCTTGAAATGCTGACTCTGCTTCAGGTGTCCATGCAAAATCTTGTTTCCTTATACAGCCTTTCAAAGTGTGAAAAAAGGGGAGGGACCGGTCAGCGGCCTTTGAAAGGAATCGGCTGAGCGCTGCTAACTTACCATTCAAACTTTGCACTTGCTTTTTGGTGGATGGGGAGACCATGTCCAAAACAGCCTGTATCTTTTTTGGATTAGCCTTAATACCTCTTGGCGTGATAATGTGTCCCAGGAATTTGCCCTCTTCCATGCCAAAGCTGCATTTGGAAGGGTTAAGCTTCATATTGATCTTCCGCAGTGTCTCGAAAGTTTCCTGTATGTCTGCCAGCATGATATCCTCCGCTTTGCTTTTGATGACAATGTCGTCGACATAAGCCTCCACATTTCGTCCAATCTGATCCTTGAATGTCTGATCAATCAAGCGCTGGTATGTTGCACCTGCATTTTTTAGACCAAATGGCATTTTTTGGAAACAGTAGATACCCTGGTCTGTATGGAAAGCTGTTTTATCTTCGTCACTGCGCTTCATGTGGATCTGGTGATAACCCTTGTAAGCGTCTAAAAAACACTTCAGCCGGAAACCATCCAAGGACTCTACCTTCCAGTCGATCTCTGGCAGCGGGTAGTTATCCTTTGGACATGCTTTATTGATATCCTTGAAATCGACACATAACCGCCATGAACCATCACCTTTCTTGACCATGACCGGGTTAGCAATCCAAGTCTGGTACTTTACCTCCCTGACTATGCCGCTTTCTACCATCTTGTTGACTTGTTCACATGCTGCTTTGCTACGATCAATGGCAAGCCCGCGCTTTTTCTGCTTGATTGGAACAATGCTGGGATTGGCATTCAGGGCGTGCTCGGCAAAGGCTCTGGGAACACCTGTCATATCAGAAGTCTGCCATGCGAAAACATTGAGGCTTGATTTTAACAAACTAATGAGCTTGCTTTTTATCTGTGAAGGTAATTGTGAGCCAATGATGACAGGTTGATCAGGAAAACTGTCATTGATTATTACCTTGGTCTCTGAACCTTCTGTTACCTCCGCTGGCCGATTAGCCCGAACAGCGCCTTGCCTTGGGTGCTCTACTTGCTTGCATTCTTGTGGCCATGACATCTGCCCCCTGATAGTAGCAACTCCTGATGGTGTAGGAAACTTCACCATGCCATGTATAGTGGAAGGTATGGCTTTGAACTTCTCTAGGGATGGTCTGCCAAGAAGAACGTTGTACTCTGATGGGGCGTTGACAATGGCAAAATCTACCATTTCAATCCTATACTGTGGATATTCGCCCATCATCATTGGTAAAGTTATTTCTCCCACGGGCCAGTGTGTTTCTCCAGAGAAACCGACCAATGGTGCAAGCGCTGGTCGTTTTGTATCTTTGACTGTTTGGGGTAGCTTCCTGAAACAATGCTCAAATACAATATCAGTAGAACAACCTGTATCAATATAAGATTTGTTAATCTCATAGTTGGATAAACGGATCTTAATGACTACAAGATTATTGGAAGTGGCCGCCACAGGAGGAAATGAGATAGGAACCATCATCCAGTCCTGGAGGACAACTGCTTTTCTCTTAAACGATGTCTCCCCCCGAACCATGAATACTTGGCCATCAGGCGGGCCGGGATGATCGCCATTGTCTCCCTTCTTCTGCCAACTATAAGCTTTTTTGGGTGGATTTTTTGTTGCTTGTTGTCTTGCCCCCGGTACGAGGTGTTCTAACTTCCCCTCCTCTAACGCGCGCCTGATTTCAGCCTTTAGTTCTCTACAGGCATTGGTATCATGACCATAGTCTTCATGGAAATCACAACGTTTGCTCATGTTTTTCTTTCCGGACTTGTGTAACATCTGAGGAGGTGCCTTGAAAGTTACTCCCACCTGTTCTGTCTTTAATATCTCGCTTGGACTTTTACTGAGATTGGGACCTGTACCACGATCATATGGAGTAGGCCTCCTGTTACCTCTGTCTCTGTCATCTCGCCTGAAATCCCTGTGAAGGTCACGCCTGCTATCATGCCTGTTGTCTTGGTGGTTATCAGGTCTAGCGCTTGATGAGCTCCCCCATTTGTCTTTCCTGTTGAGAACTCCCCTTGTGAGAGTAACAGTTTCCCTGGATCTGAGAAAATCGTATGCTTGGTCAGTGGCTTCCTTGAAAGTCACTGGAGTTCGCTTGATCAGCTTCTCTTGCAGTTGTCCTGGGAGCAAAGAGAGGGTAAAACCCGAAATTTGCTGACTTTCGGGTAGCGCTACAATTTTCTGGCACTCCTGCGTGTAACGCTGAATGAAGTCACGTAACCCCTCCCCTTCCCTTTGTCGTATCAGATGTGCCTCTATGTGAGTTCGCTGCTGCTTTTTTTGCTGTACAAAATGAGTCACGAATTTCGCTTTTAGATCCGCAAAGTCTTGGATACTCCTGTCTGGTAGGTCAGCAAACCAATCACGAGCAAAACCCTGCAAGGTGCCAGGGAACATGTGACAGGCGACTGGGTCTAGCCATTTCTCTGTCATAATGGCCTGTTCAAAAAGAGCCAGGTGGTCATCGGGATCTCTTGTACCGTCATAAGTACCAACAATGGAAGGAACTTTTTGTTTATCTGGAAGTGGGAATCTGGCCACCCAGTCACAGAACTTCGAACTGACCACTGACAAAGGCATAGTGGCTGCTCGGGGTGGTGCGGCTGCTACCGTTTCCGGTGCGGTGGTAATCACGGTGGTTATTTCTGGTACTGAAGAAATGACTTGGGATGCATTTGTTGCCTCCATGGAAACGGCTGATTACGGGGTATGGGAAAAAGAAAAAATTTGGAAAAAATGAAACGCCGTTAAAAACGGGTCCCACGGATGGCGCCAATGTTCGAGCAGTGGTTGTCAAACACAAGGAATAGATGATGTCAACCTTGGATCTCCTGTGATGAGCACAGTGCAAACACAACAAGTTCTTGACGAACCTAGGGTGATCAAGGTTGAAGATGAAAGTAAGAGTATATGAACTCTGTTTAAGCTTTTGTGTGTGTGTTGAAGTGAAGTAGTATATGTCGACCATGATTAGACTATGTATTTATATGACCAGTTTCAAGCATAGGGAACGTCCATCAATTAATGACAATCATGAATACTTAAACTGCCTTAATAATCAATCAGTGGTATACTAATCGTCTTCTTATTTATTATTGTTAAGCTGCGACGTCTCACAACCTAAGACAACCTGACAGGCGGTACTTGGTAAGTGATGACATATGTCGACTACCTGACAGGCGATGACAGCCTGTCACAGCCTGTCAGGCGATGACAGCCTGTCAGGCGACTGATAGGTGATTACAGCCTGTCAGGCGATGACAACCTGTCAGACGGCTGACGGGTGATGACAGCCTGTCAGGCGACTGACAGGTGATGACAGCCTGTCCGGCGATGACAGCCTGTCAGGCGACTGACTGGTGATGACAGCCCGTCAGGCGATGGCATACAGGCTGTACAATTTTGACAGGCGATCATGTCTTGCTCAATGGGCTTGCTTGTAGCAGCAGGCTTTAAGCAATAAAAGCCCATGTTAGTATTTAGGTTTTAGGGATTACCTATATATATGCATAGGGTAATCCCTACTAACCTCATCACTATGGAACTCAAAAAATCACATACGACCTATCACATTCATAAATAATTTATAATTTCTAAAAGAGTATACAACTTTGTGCTTTGCCTCAAAAGAGTAATACTCCGAAATGTATAAATTTGTCCATTCCTAAATTTAAGATATAATGGACCATTTTGGTCGAATCTTTGAGCTATTTAGTAATGGGCCAAAATATACGAGTTTTTATATTCAAGGCAATTAAAGCCCACGGCTGGATAACCTTTTTCCTTTTTTTGTGTTTGAATAATTATCCAAATTAGAATGCAGTTTTTTTCTTTTCAAAAAATGAGTTTTAAGTTGTTAACTGATGTGGTTACAATTGCTCAAGACGTGATATTGGTGATTGGAAGTGAAGCCTACGAAGGAACAATAGCTAAGGGAGTTTGCTTGGTAACAAATACGCATTCGGAAGGACAACAAGCTGCCAAAACTCTCCTGACCAGTGACTGCGGCGCAATAGAAGAGTTAAAACAAGACTGCGACGCATCCAACTACAAATGCGACGCAACGGGGACAGTTTAGCGACGATAGGATCTAGATTTTGGTTCACTGCATCGTAGTATCTGAAGTCGGCCAAAAAGACGAATTTTTGCTATTTTTACTTTCCTTTTTCATGTTTTCGGTTTCTTTTGTTTACCATATAAAAAGAGACGAATATTTATGTTTAGAACTCAGTTTTTGAATATATTGTTAAGGTTTTAACCTTTTTCTTTGATATTGATGTTTCAATTATCAATTGTTTCATTATTAGATCGAGTTATCAAGTTTTGATTCGATAACAAATCAATAGGTCTTGATTGTGTTATCATAATTCAATTTTAGATCACGTTATCTAAGATTGAATTGACTAATCAAGTAATAAGTCTTGCTTGATTGTCACCGTTGGTTGATTTATAAGTCTAGGTCAATCAATACACTATCTTTTATTATTATTCCACTGCGTATTCGTATCATTAGTGGTATCAGAGCCACACTTGGCTCTTGATTTTCGCTGGGTGAAGTTTCGATCAGTATAAAAAAAATCTATTTTGGTTCTGATTGTTGGGTTTTGATAATAACAAAGAGATAAGAACATGAATTTCCATGATCCAGATTTATTGATGAATCTTCGTGAAAGGAAGGTTCAAGATGGTCCTAAAGATGTTAGGATAAGGGAGGAATTACCGGAATTTCTAGGTGTAGCATATCCGGAAGAGTACTTGGATTGGGAAAGAAAAATCGACCGGTGGTTCAATTTCAATGATTTGGATGATAAAAAACGTTGAAAGTTTGCTATTAGTCGATTGGGAAGTGGTCATTCTTTGTGGTATGGAGTTTTGAAGAATGAGCGAATAAGAGTTGGAAAAGAAAAGATTACTTCTTGGGAGTCCTTGATATTTCGAAAACAGTATGTTCCATTTAATCATCGCTTTGAAATTTTTCGTGAATTCAAACAAGAAAAACACGAAAAAATAGCTATAGACGAATATACAGTTGAGTTGTCTTTAATGGGAGAGATAGAGAAAATAGAGGAGCAAAAGAATGTGGTTAATTGGGGTTATGGTCATTCGATCATTGAATGTGCTAACGAAATATTTGAAACACATTGCGAATGGAAATCATCTCAATTGGATTCACTTTTAGATCACGGAGTGTTTAACTTATGAATCTGTTCCGGTATTTGATTCTTATGATGAAGAGTATGATGATAATCATTCTCCGATTTATTATGAAAGTGATGGAGAAGAAGAAGAATTCGTTGAAGAATTATTTTGTTTAGGTAAGTCTGACTTGGTCCGAGTTGATGATTGTTCTTCAAACAAGAATTTGGTCAACATTGATCTTGTTCAAGATTTTTCCTCAATTTATATGTCAAGCTATAAAGATCCGTACTTATATATATTTATAAAATTCGATATAGATGATGTTAATGATTTAGTTCCATTGATTGCAAATGGAGCTATGGTGGTGGCCGTTAAGGTATGTGCTTAAAAGAGTCTATTGGCTTATGGTGGTTCGAAGGAAAAACAAGTCACAATTCTCGTGTTTATTCAAAAAGATTTTCCTTTTGATCCCGGTGGATTTCATGCTACTCTCGTTATTGGTAATTTGTCTTTTCATGGTATTTCGGAATTGAGGACAATTTCTTTTAAAGGAGAAGGGGATGATGCGGTTACAAGTGTTCAAGACGTGGTATTGGTGATTGGGAGTGAAGCCTACGAAGGAACAATAGCTAAAGGAGTTTGCTTGGTAACTAATACGCATTTGGAAGGACAACAAGCAGCCAAAACTCTCCTGACATTTGCTCACCCATCGTGTTCCTTTCGCCAACCGATTGTTAGTTTTTGGCCCAAGCTACCATTGTTCTGTAAGATTCTGCCCTAAATACACCATGTTAAATAGATCACACGTATATGCCTTGATTTTTGCAGAACCTGCATGTCGTGTGAATATGCCCTCAACTTGTTTGCCCCTTGACACCCCGCATACAATCCTACATATGACATATACTACCTATCCTTGATACCGATATATATCTCGTGTACTTTGTCAGTAATTTCCGACTCGTGATCTTAGACTCAATAACTATAAATCCTAACATTCCAAGAATCCAAGTCATTATCCAACAACTATACTTATATTAGGTAATAAGTATGAATTTATAAGACAATTAGCTTATTATTTTACATGTCTCAAATGTCTAACACAATAGATGGTAACAACGGTGTAAAGTTAGTTGTTCATGACAATGGACTATGGTCTCATTCGGGATCACTATGTTGATCACACCACATTAATCAACATCATTTTAATTCGTTACACACAATAGTTTAGTTTTCTAGTTTATCACTTTAAATAGGATTTAATTATTCGCCGACATCAAAGTTAACTATTTAAAAGAAAAGAAAAAACATGATCATTTTTGAAAAATATTCCCTATTAATTTAACAGTAAATCCCTAATTGTTGAATTGTCCAAAAAGGGAACATGGCTGTTTGACATGCATTGTAGGTGTTCACAATGAGATAACTTATTTAATGTAGTTGGTGATATATTTTCAACGTAGTTTTATTTTAATTACTATTTTAAGTTTTCAAATGTAAAATTTTTAGCTATATAAAGCATGAAGAGGGTTACTCAAATCATAACTCAAATCTCACTTCTTTTTAGTAGAAATGGGAAGAATGGGGATGTCTTCCCTTTTAATTGCTCTTGCAATGCTTATAGTGTCTTTAAGTTTGCCATCATTGACATCTTCGGCATATTCATCTCCACCACCTCCTCCACCAAAGAAATCTCTACCACCACCGCCTAAGCATCATTATGTTTACAAGTCACCACCACCACCAACACCCGTTTACAAGTCACCACCACCTCCAACCCCAGTTTATAAATCATCACCGCCACCACCTCTGATCCACAAGTCACCACCACCTTCTCCTAAAAAGCCTCATGGATACAAGTCTCCACCACCACCTACACCTATCTATAAGTCTCCTCCTCCACCATCACATATTCACAAATCACCACCACCACCCTCACCAAAGAAACCTCATGTACCAAAGTCTCCTCCACCTCCAACTCATGTTTACAAGTCTCCACCAGTTCACAAGTCCGCACCACCACCTACACCTGTCTACAAGTCTCCGCCACCACCTACACCTGTCTACAAGTCTCCGCCACCACCTACACCTGTCTACAAGTCTCCACCACCACCCACACCGGTTCACAAATCCCCACCACCACCTTCACCTAAGAAGCCTCATGTACCAAAGTCTCCTCCTCCAACTCATGTTTACAAGTCTCCACCGGTTCACAAGTCCCCACCACCACCCACACCGGTCTACAAGTCACCACCACCACCTACACAGGTTCACAAATCGCCACCGTCACCTTCACCTAAGAAACCTCATGTACCAAAATCTCCTCCTCCTCCAACGCATGTTTACAAGTCTCCACCACCACCTACACCCGTCTACAAGTCTCCAACACCACCCACACCGGTCTACAAGTCTCCACCGCCACCAACACCAGTCTACAAGTCTCCACCACCACCAACACCGGTTCACAAATCTCCACCACCACCTTCACCTAAAAAACCTCATGTACCGAAGTCTCCTCCTCCTCCAACTCGTGTTTACAAGTCTCCACCGGTACACAAGTCTCCACCCCCACATTACATCTATAGTTCACCACCTCCTCCTCCTCACCATTAATGGTCTTGACCGTACGTTATGGGTAATAATTTTCATGCATAAATTTATTTTATTTTATTTTTACGTACACATGCAAAATAAAAATCTATATGTATTTTGTTATTAATTTTTTTTTAATTTCTTGCAGGATTAAACAAATTATGCTTAATGAGATATTATTTTGGACCATGCAAGATGAAGAATAAAAACATATATTTAGTACTCTATTCATCTTCGTTTTCCAATTTCGTTATTTCCTGTTTATGTTTAACATTCAATAAATGAAAGATTGGCTGAATTAAACTTCTATTTGTCTCTCTTTTTTTTGGTTCAATTTACGAGATAAATAATTACTTTTTTTCTCTATAAATGTTACTATGTTGGATTTAAATTATGTTTTAAAAACGGAGTAAAATATATATCAAATATTTAATTTAAAACAAAATTAAACTCTTGTATATTTAAAGTGTCACTCGTTTAATAGTAATAATATAATATTCGAGTAATATGTAATATCTAATCTATAGCAACTTCAAATCTTTCAATGAAATATATTAATTATAGTTCTAGAGAAAATCTCATAGTTAATATGACAACCCAAGTTTAGTTACTAAGAAACATTTAGTGACAAATGAGAAGTTGTCACTAACTCAGCAACAAACATTAAATATTGTTCGTTATTTTCATAGTCGTTAAACTCGTACAAGTCGGACTTTTTTAATAAAAAGGTAGCGACACTAAGACGATGACTCCGAAATGCATTTGAGTCGATCGTATCATGACTCTTGTACCGTCACTTGTATCACTCAACCGTAAAATATTAAATTATTAATGAATTCAATATAATAGACTTAATATTAAACTATATAATATGTATTTTATAAATTTCTTTTATATAATATTTAAAATTATGAATCTTACAACTCGAGTTACCGATAATTTTCTTTTGGATAATGTTCTAATCATCATTTACGAATTTACAATTATGATAATGGTATGCAGAAAAGTCTTTTATTAACATCAGTGACAAATATTACTTATGACTCACTACAAACTAAGTCCCATTTAATTTAATGAATGATACATTTTCTTACTAAACTACTAAACAATCATTAATGTTATTTTTCAAACTTTTTTTTGACAGAAAATACAATGATAAAGCTTGTTATATTAATTAAAAATAAAATTGAGATGATTCCATATTCAAGTCACATTTAGAATTAAAAGCCCTAATTAATCTCCGCTACATTTTCTCTCTAGGCGATTCTTATCGCTGCCCTCCTCATCATCTCCGACGAGCATCACCAATTTTATTCTTTAATAAATAAATTCAGTGTTCAAGACTTTTAGCGATTGGGTATTAATTCCTAAATCATTTGTAATCAAACAAACATGGGGAATTCAAAAAACGCCAAGCTGTTTCGTTTAGCATATAATAATAATAATTAGAGGGGACTCGTGCGTTGCACGAGTTCGGGGCGAAAACGAAATGTGTGATCGTCTTGACGGGATTATTTGATTCGCAAAATATATTTTTTATTTGATACTAATCTAAAAAAAAAAAAAAAAAAAAATTAAGAAAGACAATATTTTAATTATATAATAATAGTAAAATGTACAAATTTATAGAAGAAGATAGCATTTAAATTAGGATTTAAATTAGATAGTATTAGAGGGGACTCGTGCGTTGCACGAGTTCGGGGCGAAAACGAAATGTGTGATCGTCTTGACGGGATTATTTGATTCGCAAAATATATTTTTTATTTGATACTAATCTAAAAAAAAAAAAAAAAAAAAAATGAAAGCCCAACACCCAACACCCAACACCCAACACCAAACACCTAAGCCCAAACCAAACAAATTTATTTTTAAAGCAGTACAAAAAAAATAAAAAAAAATGAGGTGGTTTCAGGCGGCGCGCTAACCACTCCGACAACAACCTGTTTTGTAATAAAAATGATAAAAATTATATTTAAAGACAATATTTTAATTATAATAATAGTAAAATGTACAAATTTATAGAAGAAGATAGCATTTAAATTAGGATTTAAATTAGATAGTAATGTTTGTTGTTTTAGGACAACTGTTTGATGGTCCAGAAGCAAATAAACCAGCCCAAGATTTTGCTATTTATCAAGCCCACTTTGTTCGTAATTTTATATTCTGACAATGTGACGGGTGTCAACAATTAATAAAATTAAAAGTTTTGTTAATAACAATTTTTTAAATATGTGCTTATTAATAAGGGGTTAAAAGTATAAAAATGTATCAAATTTTTTTCATAATATCACTGTGTGTAACAAACTTTTAGAAATTAAATTTTTTATATTAAACTTATATTTTTTACAAATGATGTAAGGAGCCGAATTATTTCTTATGTGTAGCCGGTGTAATCTATGAAAAGTTCTAAAAAAATCCATGTATACACCATTTGTGAAAAAATAAGAATTGAATACAAATAATAGATGTTTTAGAAATAAAAATACACACAGTAATAAATCGGACAAAATTTGTTCAAATTTTTTATGTATGTCTTAACAACCTAAACCACACCAAATGGTTGATCACATATTTTGAATCAAATCGATTTACATTATTTCTAAATGGGCACTGAAATCTTATTTTTGATAAATGTGTGTTTTTAAACTTACTATATGAACTCGCCAACTTTATTTGACATTTTAAACTTTCATTTTTAGGTAACAATAAACCATAAGGAGGCTATGATGACTTGTACCTAAGGGAAGATTTCATAGTGGCATTTTCTATTTTATTATTCGTACATTGGATATTTTATTTCTACTGGCTTGTTGGATGTGGATACTGAATTTCTAAATTGTATTTACTTATATTGTGGATTGACTCAATATGATATAAGTTCCAGCTTATAATTGTGTGATGTCATGACACGTTTTATTTATCTATAATTATATTTTATTAGATATTCTTTTCTTATGTCTTACAATGTGTTATGATAATCAACAATCATTTGCATTTTATGTTTCCGTCAAAAGTGTAGTGTAAAACGCACCTTCCTGAACTTAATAAAACCATTAATTGTATAAGTCCAATCCGTGGAAGCCCGTCACTAAATCCTGTAAACAAATATAATAAAACCTAAGTTTAAAACCCTACGGAGTTGAACAACATACACAAACCCCCGCGCGCCAACAAACTTGAAAGATTATCTTTTTGTAATTCACCTTCCAAGAGCCCGTAAAACCTTCTAAAGCTATTTCCTTGTATTTTTAATACACAACATATTTGTGAATCAATAACTACGTAAACCAAGTTGTTGATGAAGACTTTCACTCTTATAGCTTCGAAACCAATCCTTCTTTGAACCACGATATCCTAGATCGTATACCATTTATTGGATATCATCGAGAACACCAACAAACCAAGAGAAGTGTTGCGGAAATTTGTTGTTGTGATTCTTGCAGGTTGGAACCAAAAACGAAAAGATAACAAGAGTGGGATATGTTGGAATTTTGGATTTCGGTTGAACCTAAAAAGGAAACAAACTATCGACTAAGAAAGAAAACAATCGTATGGGAAAAGAAACTCCACTCGGCTCGTACTTGATTTCTAAGTAATGCTAGATTGATACAATTGGGAGACTTAAACTTGAAGTAAACAAATCCTAATTCATAGATTATATATTAACTGACATTAAACAAAATTCGGTTAATAATTACCTTTGTAATATATCGTACATTTTGAATTAAGTAATTGTTTATGACACTATATATAGACCCTAAAATAAGGAAATGTGTATGTAAAAAAGGAACGTGTATGCATGTATGTAGTTACCGCTACTAGCCTAAAATTATGGATACATGATTATCACAATGCAAAACTAAATAAACAGAATGTTGAACAATTCTTGTTGGAATCTACGCTGGAAAATCATATCAAACTCCATGTCTGAAAACAAGCCTTGTCTTCGAGGCTCACACTTTTTTTGTTCGGGTCAACATGCTCCCAAGGTGGCTCATGACCAATTTCAAGAAAAACAGACTTAAATGGTTTGTATTGGTTCCTTAATGAATTTTTGTGTGGCGAAAAAAAAGTCCTTGGATGTGAGTAACTTGGATCTCTTTTGTTGAAAGACATTGTAACGTTAGAGCAACTTTTTGGTTTAATTGCGAGAATAGAAGTTGTTCGAGTGTGAACTTGTTGTTCATGAGATTGGCAAAGTGGTAACTTTCATGATGTTTTGTTGGATGTAGAATAGCTATCTCATCTTGAATTTTCGGCGTATTATGTTGGGTCGTGGCGGGTTTGATGGAGGAGTTTGGACGACGACTATGGTTCGGTCTTGGTGATGGATTTAACAAGATCGATGGTCATTGTAGTTTGGGTTGCGATATGTTTTGAGATGAGTTCGACTTGCGAGAGAACTGTTGCTTGACCAAGAAGGATATTTTCGGTGTTTACCTTGGTGGGTATGATAAGTTCGGAGATTTGGTCAACTATGATAGCCATGGTTTCTTTGAGAGCTCGTGAGTAACATTTTGGCGGCATGGTACGTTGCCATGAAAGCACCATTGATAGAAAACAGATTCGAGATGATAAATTTTTCAAGACTAATAGACAAAAAATGAGAAATAATAATAAACTTAATAATTTTTTTTTCCTTTATATTACTACAAGGTGCAAAATTACATATAAATAATAAAAATATAATACTCTTGCAACATCTACTTCACTAGTAGATCTCTAACACACTAAGCCTAAAATAAAGAAATGTGCCTATATAGGTAAAATATCTAGTTTACTTATAAGTTATATATAAAATTATCAATAAAATATTACACTTAAATTAATTTATTTATATTCATATATAAATAAATTAAACTTATAAGAAAATTTACACGCAATTATAGTAAATGTGCACATGATGATAGAAGACATATATCAGATTGATGTGAATCAGGTAACTTACTTCCGTGTGATTTATATGGAAGTTTGTTAGTAATAATGTATTTTATTTAAATGATTAAACATTCCAATAAACATTCAATTAACGTTAATTACTAATCTAGAAAAGATTGTCAACCAAAGTTAAAGTTAAATTATACTGATTGGTAAGGAAAATTTGTCTAAGGGTAAGGAAGGTAACTTGCATGTGTTAGGGTTATATAAACTGTGAGAGGCAATTAAGGAAGCATAACTCATAAAAATGGGATCAAGAAAAGTGAAGGCTTTTATAATCGTGTCTCTTATTGTAGCCATTGTTTCCTTTAGCCTCCCATTATCTACCACCGCAAACCACCTTGGTAAATACCACATCAATGCCAAGTCACCGCCAAAATCACCACCACCACCGCCACCATCAATGCTAGGTAAGACACCACCGCCAACCCCATCCATGCACGGTAAAACACCATCCCCTCCTAAGTCGCCTCCACCATCAATGCAAGCTAAGACACCACCACCACCGCCATCCATGCATTATAAGACACCGCCACCTGGTAAGACACCACCACCACCCCCATCCATGCTCGGTAAGACACCCCCACCGCCACCATCAACGCTTGGTAAGACACCACCACCACCAAATATGTTTGAAAATTCTAAATTACGAGATCCTACTAAAGTACAACAACTACCTCTACCTCCATTACCAATTCCATTACCTCCACTACCAATACCACTGCCACCATTATCACGATCTATTAATGGAAAATCCCCTCCACCACCTCCAAAATAACCACTACCAACATAAACTCATGGAAACACTCCACCTTCATCACCGCCCTAAGTGTAATAGCCTCCTCCTGCTCCTCACTACTACAAGAATCCAACTCATTTTCTTTTTAAGTAATTGCATGAGAATAAATGTCGAAATAAGTCCAGGAGAGTTAATTGATATGCCTAATAAACAACCTAATGCATTGCATCTTTGTACCTTATATATTAAATATAACATTTTTTTCTCTCCAAATGCAATACACAAAGAACAACTATTTAATGCATTAGATTGATTTTTAGGCTTATGAATTAGGTCTATCTATCGTCTCTATTTTTAAATAATTACTTTATCTTAATGAAAATTCCATAACTATACTTGTTATAATTTTAGCTTATTGTGACATATTTTCCTTTTTTTTCTTTTATAATTATTTTGTCATACGTGTTTTTACATAATATGTTGACCCTAAAATAAACCGACAAGTGAGACTAACTGAATATGGGTAAAACTATATTCCGAGTTAAAACTATTTTTAAAGAATAAACACCTAAAAATAAAAACTACGTTTGGTTTAGTTGAAATATCAAAATTATAGTGAATTTAAATTAAACATAGTAGATGATTCTCATTTATTAATTTTCTATTTTGAATTTAAATCTTATATGAATGTTAGCATATTTGTTTTGAACAACACAAGTTTTATTGAATAAGGCTACAACTAGCAAGATACTGAAGATTAAACGATTACAGTGAAATCAAGAAAAAAAAGAAAAAAGAAAAAATGAGGTTCCACGACTTTCAATACAACCAAGAATGTTGGGCCTCAGGATTTCTATTACAAATCCAGAATAACAACATGATCATCTTTATTGCATCAAGATTGTTCATCTTATTGAAGCTTTTTTTTATGTTGAAACCACAATTATTCCAAAACCCCAAAGGGTTGAATGGATAACTTAATTCTTATATGAAAATCCTATATGTTTAACCTTATTATTAACAAGAAATATAAGACATAACATAATTGACCAGCTCTATGAGACGCCATACTCATAAAGTTTAGAGTATTGTTGGGTATTGAAAGTTATGGATGAACCTATGAAATCTTCAAAGTGTGTTTTTGATCTAAGTGTTTAAGTCGGGTGACCTAAGTTCACACCCGACTTAAAACTTAGCAAGTCTTTAGTGAAGATTTTAACTCGGGTGAACAAGTTACTTCACCAGAGTTAACTGAAGTTCACCAGAGTTAAATTTAAAGTGAAGATTAAGTTAGTCAATACAAATCAACATTGAAGATTATAACTCTGGTGATGAAGACTTTACTTCCGAGTTAAAGTGAACAGCTCCAGAGTTAAAATTAAGATGAAGACTTAGTTGTGTTTAGTGCAATTTGTATGTAATGATGTCTTTAAATAGAATGATGCGTGGTAAGAGTCATTTGTCTTTGAACCCAGACTCATTTGAGTAGTGTAGAGCTTCAACATTCATGTAACGGCTATTCCCGCCAAAATTGTTCTATCAATGATATCTTTACATTCTGCCTTCGTTAATCAAATCATCAATTCAATTACTATTTAGATTCAATCAAATCATGAGATTTCGCATCATGATTCGATCATTCAATTCACTGATTAGAAGCTTTAGGATCCTTTTTAAATCGTGTCAATTGGTATCAGAGCCAGACAAATTAATGATTAAATTCAATTGATTATGGCTCATCGATTTGACTCGATTCGAGTGAATTTAGTCAAATTATCAGTGTTTTGTTGAATCAAAGAAGTCCGAATTGAAATCGAGGAAAATTAATGAAGAATCTGTGGAGATTAGTTAGTTTTTGGTTGAATTGATGTTATGATAATCAATTGGAGGTGATCAGAGTATGAAGCTAATCCACGAGTTATCGATTTTTGAAGATATGAGATATAATGCTGCAAATTTTAAGTCGGATGATGAAGTAGTTCATCCGAACTAAATTGAAGGTCTGATTGATGAAAAGTAGTTTGAATATGATGATCATGAAGCTAAGTATCTACCTAGAAATTGAATTATGCATGCTAATACAAGCTTAGATTAGTGATTTGTCAATTCAATATGCTTAAGTCATTCTAATTGAAAATTTGAGAAGAATTGAAATTTTAAGTCGGATGTTGAAGGAAACTGAGATTGTTGATGATCAAACTGTTCTAATGATGATGAAGGAGTGAAGATTACAAGTTTGTCATGTGTTGAAGAACAAAATGTTTTCAGAAACATGTTTCTTAAAAGCAAAATGATCTGGTAATTAGCTTACTGATTCATATTTATGATGATCTAAAAGTTTAACTCGGATGAAGGTTTGATATGTGAATAATGAGGAGATGTTAAGCTGTTGTTGATGCTGATTGTGAACTCATGTTGATATTGATTAAGATGTAAGAATATGATGAGTTTGTTGAGCTTGTTAGTTAAGGGGGAGATTACTGATATGAAGTTTTTAATGCTAACAATGGAGAATCAGTTAAGGGGGAGATCGTTATATTGAAGAATCTGAGTTGTTTGAAGCTAATCATGGAGAATCATATGTGCTGATTTGAAGATTCATAACATCATCTAAAGGGGAGATTATTGGATATTGAAAGTTATGGATGAAGTTATGAAATCTTCAAAGTGTGTTTTTGATCTAAGTGTTTAAGTCGGGTGAACTAAGTTCATCACCCGACTTAAAACTTAGCAAGTCTTTAGTGAAGATTTTAACTCGAGTGAACAAGTTACTTCACCAGAGTTAACTGAAGTTCACCAGAATTAAAAACTTAACAAGTCTTTTTCGATCTTATTACGGAGTATTATTTTAAAGTACTCATTTTCATTAAATATATATCATGTATTCATTTTCTCCCATAGACCAATACCACGAGTCCAACAAGCAGACTATACCATCACCGATAGTTAACCATAATGGATAATCCTTTTAAAAAGGAAATTTGTTATATATAATCCTCGGGTTATATTTTAAAATATTAAGATATGTATAATTATATAACACATTAATAATAGTCGTCTTTAACTTAAATAATTGTTCATATATTTATGAATAACCCCTTAATTCCTAGTACTAGAAAATATGATTAGCAAATTTTTAAAATAATAATTAAAAAACGACATAACACTTTTAGTAGTTTACCTCTAATAATAATTAGAGTTAATTACATGGGTAGTCCCTATGGTTTCACGAAATTTCATCGTCCATCCCTATAAGTTTTTTATTACACCGGTGATCCCTATTTTTAAATTTTGTTGCATGGATAATCCCTATTATGGATGGACCGTTAACATTTTGTTAGTTTATCCTATTTTCTTACATAAATCATCCTTAATTGTTAAACTTTAACATATTTCATGTTAAAACTTCTCTCTCTCACAAATACCACCAATTTCATTCAAGTCAACTTCAATTCCTTCAATACCTGCAATTAGAGTATTTAATGGTGATTCAATTGAATCAGTAAACGATAACTTAGTGGTTGAATTGATTGATGATTCAGATTGTATTGTGGATTTCTTACATACACCATATATTAAAATACCTGCAATTCGAGATAACCGGAAACCATCACCTACACGACTAATTCCGATTTTTGGTTATCTTCTCCTCCTTGGCGGCGCCGGAATCGACCACACACACCCCTCTCATCCTCGGTGGTGGTGGCGCATCCTCCATCTCAAACCCTCACACAATCAGCTCACTCTCAATGAGTTAAGATTTGGTTTTATTGTTGGTTGCTGCTATTATCTTGTCGAAAAAAATGGTGGGTGGTTTGGGTTTTCTAGATCTATGCTTGTGACTCTTGCAGATTTCCAGATCTATGTGATTGTACTTTCTTAGAGATTTTCGGCTCATCACGAAAGCGAAATATAGTGGAGTAATCCTCCTCCGGTTTGGAGTTCATAATATTAAAATTCAATCAATTAAGAATGTTCTTCCATCGTGGAAAAATATTACATGGTTTGTTTTTTGTATGATTGTCTTTATTCATAACAAATCTTCTTTAAAATTATCATCACAAACGTTTGTTTGTTTTTTGTATGATTGTGTTGATTTTGGAATTAATGAAAAGGTTTTTAGTTTTTTACGGAGGAAATGCTACACAACAAACACAGGTAATAGCCTAACAGAGAGGAGAAAGTTAGGAGAGAAAGAAAAAATATATTTAACATGAAGAATGTTAAATTTAACTTATAAGGATGATTTATGTAAGAAAACAAGTCAAACTAACAAAAAGTTAACGGTCCATCCATAATAGAGATTATTCGTGCAACAAAATCAAAACAATAGGGATTACTGGTGTAATAAAAAAGTTATAGGGATGGACAATGGATTTCGTGAAACTATAGGGACTATCCATGTAATTAACTCTAATAATTATTACTACTCTACCTGTAATTTAAGTATCATAAACCTATATCTATATTTACTTATAATCTAGAGTTGTCGTTTTAATTACGTGTGAGATATTCCAAATAGTGGAATGGTATGCATTTGAAACTCCTGACTTTTTGGTTGCTCTGTGCTTTAATTACCATAATGAGAGGTATAATGATATTTAAACTGTTCAGTTACCCTAAGTTAATAACACATTTGAAACTTCTGACTCTTTGCTTGCCCTGTGTTTTAATTACCATAATGTGAGGTATAATGATATTCCTGACTCTTTGGTTGCCCTGTGTTTTAATTACCATAATGATATAATGATACTTAAACTGTTCAGTTACCCTAAGTTAATAACACATTTGAAACTTCTGACTTTTTGCTTGCCCTGTGTTTTAATTACCATAATGTAAATATAGATTTGAAACTTCTGAATCTTTGGTTGCCCTGTGTTTTAATTACCATAATGTGAGATATAATGATATTCCTGACTTTTTGGTTGCCCTGTGTTTTATTTACCATAATGTGAGATATAATGATATTTAAACTGTTCAGTTACCCTAAGTTAATAACACGAAACTCCTGACTCTTGTCCTGTGTTTTAATTACAATAATGTGAGGTATAATGATATTTAAACTGTTCAGTTACCCTAAGTTAATAACACAGACGTTTTTAGGTACTCCAAAAGTTGGTGGTATTAATGGCATACTAATTATTGTGTTTTAATTACCATAATGTGATTAACAAACGTTTTTAGGTACTCCAAAGGTTGGTGGTTTTGTGTTTTTCTATATAAGTTAGTTACTTTTGCATCAACAAACCCCATAACTACGTACAATTATGTCTCTTTCGAAAAACATGTCTCACTCCAAGAATGGCGCCCTTGACCCAACTAGAGAAGATTGAGTTGTTCATGTAAGGGTTTGTAGAATGTGGGAGACAGTAAATACGAAACTCGGTGATGTCTTACTTGGGTTGGAGATGGTTATGGCTGATGATGAGGTAATTTCTAATTTGTTTAATTTCTAATTTGTTTGAAAATTTTAAAAGCCGGAAAAATGGTACGCCACAAAAATGTGGGGGGTTAAATTAGTTTCTTACATGTTTTCTTTTAACAAAAAAGGGCGGTTCGATACAAGGTTTCATCACTAGAAATCATATACGAAAGTTTAAGGCTCTTCTCGAAGAGGGACAGGTATATCAAATCTCGAGGTTCAGAGTGATTGAAGGTCAAATGGGATCAAAGGTGTTGTAGAAATTATTCGAAACCATTCGATTTAATTGAACATTTCTATTGTAATTTGTAAAGAATCTATATATTGTATTTAATTTGGTGTTTGGAGATTTTTGGAAGCTGAGTTTTATACATTCGAGGGAAACAGAAAGTAGCAGGAAATAGGCACAAATCATGTGTTTTAATTTTAGAAAGTAGAAGGTCGGTGGCGGTTAAAGACACAAAACTCCCGATTCTGATCATTGTTCGTAACAAATCTATTTACAAAATTGTCACCGCGCAACGCGCGGAAATAAGCCTAGTTAATATATATTTCTTAACCTTTGTACATTTTCAAATAGGTATATTGAGCTTTACCTATTCTATATTCTATATTCTATTATATAATCATTATACATTGCTAACCTCTCATTTTCATCTAGTAGACACTTAGAAAAAGGAAAGATATAAGTAATAGAATAAAAGGAAATAAAGGGTATAAAAGTAATTTTAGAAGTGTTAGTGTACAAGATTTGGCTATATAAAGACCAATAGCCATGCATGATGAAAGCATAACTTAAAACCCTTTCCTTCTGTAAAAGATGGGATCAAGAAAAACTATGGGGACTATGCTTCCCTCTATCATTCTATCTCTTCTTGTGATCATAATTTCTCTAAGCTTGCCATCATCGACCACCGCAAACTACCCGTACAAGTCCCCTCCATCACCACCGAAGAAACCATACATCTACAAGTCCCCTCCCCCACCACCGAAGAAACCATACATCTACAAGTCCCCTCCCCCACCACCCAAGAAACCATATATCTACAAGTCCCCGCCCCCACCGCCCAAAAAACCATATCTCTACAAGTCCCCTCCACCACCACCCAAGAAACCATACATCTACAAGTCTCCTCCTCCACCACCACCACCTAAGTATCTTCCGCCTCCGCCTCCTAAGTCGCCACCACCACCGCCACCCAAGAAACCTTATATTTACAAGTCCCCTCCTCCACCACCACCACCCAAGAAACCTTATATTTACAAGTCCCCTCCTCCACCACCATCTCCTCCCAAGTATCCTCCGCCACCTCCTCCGGTTTATAACCCTCCACCACCGCCACCACCCAAAATTTCTTACATCTACAAGTCTCCACCACCACCGCCTAAGAAGCCCCCAGTGTACAAGGCTTCGCCACCTCCTCCACACTACCACTAAGAACCCAACTCGGTTCCTTATTAAGTTAATTAATACTTTTTAATAAATGGCAAAATAACATTTCATGAATAAATCAACTTTAACATCAATAGAGGACAACTTGTTGGATGGTAAAATGAAGCCCGAAAGATTGCAGAGGGATTAGATTGTTGGTGAGGTGTGTGTGTTCTGTCTTGTAGCTATTAATTTCTTATGTGTGCATGTTCTTTATGTATTTGGTTGTCATGTATGCATGTATAACATGCCCAGAACCTGTGTTTAATTTCTTAAATTGGAAAGTTATTTAGTATCTAAATTTTTCTAATTGCAATCGTTCTTCTTCTTTTTTTTGTAGCAATTTTTCCAATTACAAAGTTATTTAGATTCACATTAAACAAAAAGAGACGACTCGAATTTGAATATTATAACCTACAATACAAACATCCTGTCTTGAGAGAGTTAATAGATAACTTAAATTAGTCGAATAATGCTTGTTTGAGTCTTGAACTGGAACAAATTCTTGAAAATTGTTTGTGGTTGCTACCAACACATATGTTCTTTCAATAATCATTACCTATTTAAATATATTAATGTATCGTGTTTGAGAATCGTTTATTAGTTGTAATGGTCGTTTCGCTTTTGTGCTTCATGAGATCTTCAATAATATTTTTGACATATAAAGTTTGGAGTATGTTTTGCAATGTCAATCCCCAAACTTCAATGTACTACTGTGTAATATTCCAATTTCATTTGATTAGATGTTTTGAAAATCTCAACATTAGGATAAAACAAGATAACCTAACATCAATGGATCAGTTTGTCACTCGTCAAAACCCGAGTCTGTATGTAAATTAGGTTAAAACTCGAAACCATAGTTACACCAGCATCGGTTTAACTCCTCTATGTGCTTATAGCTTATAAATTGTTTCATCTTTTTTAAGGTTAAAAATACACTGGTTGTCAAATTGTGTAACACCAAGCATCTGTTATTTCTATTTTAATTTTACCCCATAACCCTCATCATGTTATTTCTATTTTTAATTTTACCCCATAACCCTCATCATGTTATTTCTATTTTAATTTTACCCCATAACCCTCATCATGTGACTTCCACATTTTTAAACAAAGAACAAACAGGGTAATTTTTAAAGCTAATTAAACAACTAGACATTTATTTAGGTTAAACAACATGGACGATCTATGTAATTTATTATTATTTTTATAAATTAAATTACGAAAAATATAAAAAGATTATGATCCTTTTTTCAAATTTACAAACCAAGGGGGGTGTTTGTTTGGACTTATATATGCGGCTTATGACTTATTGTCATTTCGGCTTATGTTTTATAAGCTCGGATTTTTCGGCTTATATAATCGCTTATGGGCTTATTACTGTGTATTATAAACAGTAATAAGCCATTAAATGGTTACATAAGCCGAAAAATCCGAACTTATGAAACATAAGACGAAAAGTCAATAAGTCATAAACTCCTTATATAAGACCAAACAAACACCTCGCAAATATGTATGTCATATACAAGTCATCTAAAATATTTTTGTAAGAGAAAATGATCTATTATAGTTGACTTGAAAATAATCATGATCCAAAATAAAATTAAAAGATGGTATGTGAATTCAATGAAAGCCAAAATAGGGTTTAATTTTCTTTCAGATTTGCCCTTTTCTCAAATCAAACGTTGTCACATGTCAATCAACTATCCCATTTTATATCATTTACAGTTTTTCCTTAGTCAATAGAAAATAGAAGTGTATTGACTAATGACTATGATTTGGTGTTTTATTTAGTTTCGTGTATTGTTATTTTTAGTTTCTTATGATATTTTTTTAATTTATTATATGAAAATAAAAGGCGAATTCACTCGATAAAAAAACTCAAAGTAAAAAAGAACTTTTATTATGCTGTATAAAAACATAGTAAAAAAATTAAAGACTGATAAATCTTTCCTTTTTAGTAATTTATTTTAACTTTTTTCTCTTTCTTTAAATGCTAATAAAGATTTTTGCATCCAACCTGGCACCAAACAACCCTAATATAAATCTTCACGTATTTCTTGATTTAGCAATGGTTTAACATCTACTTATCATTCGGAAGTTCTTTGAAAGTTTCTCAACATAATATTTAATCGAAATCTACGGTTTAACTGGTAAGTTTGCTTTAATTATATGGGTATGATCAAGATTGGAGAGTTGCATTATACGTTTATAATTAACTCAATAAAATCAAAACAATTAAAGCGGAAATGTGACACATGAACGACCATTGCACCAAAACCGAAAGATGGTAAAAGATGATTTGGGAGTTCAATTCTTTATCTACATTACACATTATGTTTAAAGAAACTTACTTAACAAAGGTTTTTGTATAGTAGAAAATAAGCAAATAAGAAAGTTACCGACTCCTAGTATTAAATCTTGAACACAACCACTAGGTTCATAAACTCGGCTTTAGTTAATAGATCTATGTAAAACCCAACTTATTTCTTGTTAGTAGATCTTAATGGATATAAATATAACCACACTTTATCATAAGTGTTCGGAGAACTTGTTTGTGTGACAACCTTAATGAGAACTTTGGAAACGGAAATAATGTAGGTAACCTAGCTCGACATGAAGTGAAATCCATAATCTAGATACTGTTAGGATCAGAGATAAGAAATCAGACGGAAAAAAGCTTAATTCGTATTCAAATTCAAAGGTACCAATTCTAATTATGTTATTTCCTATTTATAAGACAACTAGCCGACTAAACAAATCTCAATTCTAAAGGAACTCAACTACCCTTCTTCGCCCTTCGATCTAACTTTCCTTCACTAACATGGTAATATGAAGGACATCCAAAAATGCGAAGCTTCGAATAATGTGCATGTTTTTCGGACCAAATCTCTATTGGAGTTTTGCAATCACTATCGGTGGTAGGTGACCGATTTACTAGATAGCAAGTTGTGTTGACATCTTCTGCCCAAAAACTTCTATCTAACTCGATATTCAAAAGTAAGCATCGAGCTCTTTCTAATAGAGTCATGTTCATTCGTTCAGCTACTCCGTTTTGTTGAGGAGTATTATGGACTGTAAGATGTCTAGCAATTCCTTTATCTCTACAAAACTTATCAAACTCTCTCGAACAAAACTCCAAACCATTATCAGTTCGAAGACGCTTGCTCCTTCTTCACGTTTGGTTCTCAATAAGAACCTTCCAATTCTTAAATTTTTCAAACGCCTCACTCTTGTGTTTCATCATAAACACCCACGTCATTCTAGAGAAATCGTCAATAATCGAGAGAAAATACCGAGCACCACCTAGAGAAGGTACTCGAGAATGCCCCCAACAATCTGAATGAAGATAGTCGAGAGTTGCCTTTGTGTGATGAATTGCTTTTGAAAAACTTACCCATATTTGTTTCTAGAAAACACAATGCTCACGAAATTCCAAATTAGCTACCTTGTGACCACCATGTAGTCCTCGTTTGCTGAGCATGACCATACCTTTTTCACTAACGTGACCGAGTCGCATATGCCACAACCTGGTCAAATTTGAATTTCTTTTCTCGGAACAAGAAATCCCAACGGAACTTGTAACTTTCTCCCCTTGTAAAACGTACAAAGAAGAAGTAACTCTAAGTGCTTTCATAACCAACAAAGCACCTCTCGAAACACGAAGGAAACCATTCTCACTAGTGTATTTGAAGCCTTTAGAGTACATAATACCAAGTGAGATCAAATTTTTCGTAAGATCTGGAACATGGCGAACATCTGTAAGGGTTCTTACAACTCCATCGTGCATCTTAATCTGAACTGATCCAGTTCCAACTACCTTGCATGGTGAATCATTACCCATAAAAACATGCCCACCATCAAACTCTTCATATATCACAAACCAAGTACGATTTGGACTCATATGAAAGGAACACCCATAATCCATAATCCAAACAGTGGGTTTACCTTTATAATCAACTAACGATAGAACCACATCGCGTTCCGAACCCGAGTCATCCTTATCAATTGCTGCAATTGATACTTTTCCCTTTAGCTTAGAAAAATTGCTTTCCAGTGACCCGTCTCTTTTCAATAGTTACACGTATCTCGAGGATTAGGCGCTCGAGGTCTTGACTTAGATCTACCTTTTTCTCTACCTTTGCCTTTTCCTTTTTCTGTTCTATGTCTACCCTTGTCATGACTTGTAGCCGATAAGACAACAGACTGGGATGTCGACTAAGATTCTGAACTTCATGATGCTTGAAGAAGGAGTTCTCGGGAATGCGAGCCAGATCAAACATCTTCTAATGTAATAGCGTCTTTACCAACAAAAAAGGAGTTCACAAAATTTTCATATGAGGGAGGTAACGACACAAGAAGAATGAGAGTCGCATCTTCATCGTCAATCTTTACGTCAACATTCTTCAAATCCATTAAGATTGAGTTCAATCAGAGACGGAGCCAGAAATTTATGTTGAGGGGGGCTCGATTTTGTTTTCCGAGAAACCGATTATAGATTAACCAATTTTTTAGGTTTAGATTTAGGTTCACAAAATATTGAACCAGTATTACGGTATTACCAGTTAACCATCCCACAAGTGTATTTGTTAAAAGTTTATTTGAAAATATGAGGCCCAAAGGCCCTATCACAATATACAACTAGGCCAATTAGAACATGTAATAAAACACTACCTAGATATCTTCTTCATTTTTGATGAAAGTTGATGACCTGCCTGCTCAAAATGGAAGAACAAAACATGGAAACAAAACATGAGGTCCCAATCTTTAGAGACATACGACGTTATACCTGCGTAGTCAGGTCAGTTAGGGGGGGGCCGATCACCCTCCAGCCCCCCCTACTGGCTCCGTCGTTGAGTTCAATGCAACAAGATGCTCTTTCGCTGATGAGCCCTCTTTCATTCGGAGCGAAAACAAACGTTGTTTCAATAACAACTTATTCGTCAATGATTCTGTCATATAAAGCGATTCTAAATTTAACCAAATTTTTGCAGCCGTATCATGATCTGCAACCTCGAATAAAACTTCACCAGATAAAGATAGCAAAATAGTTGAGTGCGACTTTTCGTCTTGCAACTGATAATCACCATCATTCATAGAAGCCGGTTTTGGACCGGCAAGAGGTGTCTGTATGCCTTTTTGTTTCAACAACGCTCGTATCTTGATCCTCCATAAACTAAAGTTATTTTTACCATCAAACTTTTCGATATTAATAGTACTTATTAACAATTTATTCAAACAAGTTCAAAGAAAATAAAATCTAATGACTATTTCTTTCATCTTTTTTTAATTAGCCTCAACAACCCAATTAACAAAGACTGGCCCAACAAAGAATCCTAAAACACCGGTCGACCTGGTTATCTTCAAGAAGCAGAACACCGATCAAGAATTCTGATTCTTGAGATCGAACAATCAAACGAAAAGAATTATTTCCAACAAACAGTAATCTTCTTATTACTTTAAACAAACACCAATCGATTCAAAGGATTGATTCTCTTGTCAAACGATTCCACAAGTCAGGAACCCTAAACGAGTTATGAAGAACCACGGCGATTGATCGATTAGCTCTGATACAAATTTGTTAGGATCAGAGACAAGAAATCAGACGGACAAAAGCTTAATTTGTATTAAAATTCAAAGGTACAAATTCTAGTTATGTTATTTCCTATTTATAGGACAACTAGCCGACTAAACAAATTTCAATTCTAAACAAACTCAAATTATAAAATGAGTCAAATTCAAATTAACTAAATTACTCTTCTAGTTTAAGTCACGTTATTTAACAGATACTAAAATGAGTTAATCGTCAGACATATTATGAGTTTATAACTCCCACATAACATGGAAATATTCAAGTTACAAGTCTAAAAAATACGATTATTAATGGTAACTAGTTGATTGACCACATATTAGAATCAACCCGTTCCTTTACAATTCACTACATTTACCAATTCATGTTTTACAAATATGGGCCTCTCAACCTAACTGGCCCTTTTGATAAAAGCACATGGTCCTTCAAAGGGCTCTTTTTCTCGCTACTTACAACAATGGCAAAAACAACTACTCAATCCCGTCTAAAAAACTATACAGGGAGATGGATATAGACAATCAGACCTTTGTTGTTTCAGTCAAAGCTAGCTAATTGACTATTATATTTGTACTAAATCCATTCGGAAAATGATTTGCAACGGTTTTTACGTGAGCTCAAAACTACCGTAAAATAGTAAACCAAAATTTCGCTACTAACAACACATAAAAACACACTTTGAAAAGCATAACACAGCAAAGCTTTGCTTCGCAACACCGTAACGGAGAATGTATAGAGTAGTCTAACAAACCGACTATTCATTTTCACTCTTTATAATCGTCTCTTTCGTTTCCTTCTTTTATATATTTGTCTAGGAAAGAGCTCTCTAATGTACTATTATATTACGAATTTTTGGCCGGAATAGGCTTTTTTCAAGCTGAATTTGCACCGGTGGATTTCAAACAAGAAAACTTGTAAAATTGGTATAACCGGCTTTGGCAAAGCCGGTTCATGCCATATCACCCGCCACATCACCATCCACTAAACAAATAGCTTAGTCACTACACCCTTTAATCCTACGTGGCATGAACCGGCATTGGGAATGCCGGTTTATGAATTAATTTTTGGTGGTATTTTGAAAGTGGTTTTCGGTATTAGAAAGTGGTTTTCTGTTTTTGATTTTTTGTTTTGTTTTGAAAATGGTTAAGTGTTAGTGTTTAGGGTTAAATATATATGTAATTTGATGATTTTTAGGAAAATTTTCAAATTGTGTTTTGTTAATATGTTATTGTTTTAGAGTTTGTAAAAGTTAGATTTTTATTTCTTGTTTTTTTGGTGTGTTTTATTCTATGTACAAAATGCCAAAAAATCATTTTGGTTAGTTTTTTTGTTTTGAAAATGGTTATGTGTTAGTGTTTAGGGTTAATTATTTATGTAATGTGATGATTTTTATGAAAAATTCTAAATTGTGTTTTGTTAATATGTTATTGTTTTAGAGTTTGTAAAAGTTAGATTTTTATTTCTGGGTTTTTTTGTATGATTTATGCTATGTACAAAATGGACAGAAATTATTTTTTTTTCACAAAAAATAACAACTTAAAAGTAAGAAATGGCCCTCTTAATAACAACAAGTGATTACACAATAAGATAGAATGGAGAAATTACGATACAACACTAATTTCGGTTACGTGGGCAATTCTGGCTTCGGCTGTTGTGACCCGTTTGTCCACAACCACTACAGTGTCGGACCCTACTTCCACTTGCACTTCCACTTGCACTTCCGCTTGGCTGGTCCATCTCGTTACGGATTCTTCTTTGTTTCTTTCTTCCCCGTTTTGTAATTATCATTCCTGAATCCGCGACGATGGTCCACTTCGGTTTGCTGTAGTAGTCGATGTGTCGTAGTGGCCGAAACTGTGCGTTATATTGCTTTCTCCATTTATCAGCGCTATACCATTTTGCAGCCATTATAGGAGCAGCTTCATGGTTTCTTCGAGTAGGAGCGTTCACGTATCCATCAACAGCCATGGCATGGGAACAAGCAATCCTTTGCATTTGCCACTTTCCACAAGTACAAGACATTTTTGGAAAATCGACTGTGTATGTGTTTTCCCCACCCATGCTTGTGGGGTCATTTGTGCGACACTCATAAATACCCTTTGAGATATCGAAAGGTGTTACCCCCTGATGAGTGGCATATGATTCCCGACCAGTGTAGAGATTCCACATGGCTGTTGCAAGAGGTGAATTGCACCCTCTAGATTTCTCGAAGTTTTGGACAAAGTGTGCTCTAGAAAGGTTGAACGTACCTTCTATACATGCCTTGATAGGCATCATGCGCACTGTGCGTATCACATTGTTGTACGATTCTGCAATGTTTGAGGTGGTGTTTCCCCAACGTACGTAGCCCTTATCGCGCATCAATGTCCACTTACTCAAACCAATTTGTTTCAACCAATTCCAAGCTTCTTCATTTATCGCTCTCACTTGACTAACAGCGTATATATACTTTCTCCGCTGAGTCGCAGTGCCGACCTGCCAACACCATCTCTTCAACTTCACGTCTTTAAACGTCGTCATAAGGTTACTCCTTATGTGTCTTAGACAGTAACGATGATGCCAGCCATCCATTGCAGCCATTGCGTTGATCAAACCCGCATGACGGTCTGAAATCACACACAAGGCTTTCTCTTTATGAATTTCGGCAACATGTTCACGGAAGTTGCTTAGAAACCATAGCCAGCTGTCATTTGACTCATTATCAACCAAGGCGAAAGCAAGTGGAAGTATATTCCCGTTTGCGTTTTTCGTCACGGCTGTGAGAAGCTTCCCGCGATAGTTTCCTTTCAAATGGGTGCCATCGACAACCACATAGGGAATACAATGCTTGAATGCTTGGATGTTTGGGCCAAAAGCCCAAAAAACATACCTAAAAAGAAAACTGTAATCGTTAATAGGAGTATTACAATTCACTATAATCATTAATATGAATATTAGAATTAAAGTACGCAACAAAATTGGGAGAGCCCTAAAGCAAATAGCCTCTATGGTCATCATTGTCCACATATTGAATAACTCCCGTTTCAAAAGGAAACGGACCACATGCATCCGTTCAAATAAGTCAAATATGGATTGCGTAAGTTATTCAATATGTGTTCAATACAGTTTACCACAAATAACAATTTATATCCAATATCATTAGTGTCTAACATATCAAATAACAATTATTATATGTCAATATATGCAGTTTACTTTTGGCTATATCATAATATCCTGTTGGAAATTGACAAAATACATACATAAATGTTTCTGGACTGTTTCGGTTTTCCTTTTGGCCATGTAACCATCTAACGATTGTACCGGGGTTTTCCTTGACCAATTCATCAATGTACGCCGGAAGCTCAGCAAAATTGCTCTCCCATGTTCCGTAGAGCCTTTCAATGGCTATTCTACGGGCATTCCAAGCTTTACAGTAAGACACATCCACATTCCAATGATCCTTGGCAGTTGCAATGATGTGTTTTACCTTGTAGGTAAGGTCCAGCTTGATTTGGTGGCCGATTTTTGTTGCAATCATGCTGGCCGACAAAGAACGGTTGTTATTTCTTACGACCGATCCAGCACAAGTGTGCCTTGGGTTCCATTTTGCCAGCTTCCATAATCCCTTACTGTTTCTGTTTGAACCCCTAGCAGTCCACTCACATGGATACCGGTGTTCGTCGCCAACGAATTTCGGACTCGCTGTGAAGCATATTGCTCTCCAAGCCTCTGGCCTCGAGTCCAGCAAGTACATCTCCCTGTTATTTCTTAGCAACCAAGTTCTGATTGCATATACAAATTGTGCCTTGCTTTTGAAGTACACACCGGTTCTTGGCTCATCTCCTTCACGCCAGTAGTCCACTATTTCCTCCTGTTCGTTGAACGGAAGACGATTCCATTCTTCCTCCCCCACAAAACCAGCGTCTGATTCCAAGACCCTTTCATCGTGTTCACGATGAAGTACGAGCTCATCGTGCTCTTCTTCGTCCTCCTCCGAAGCGTCTCCAAGAATGGCATAGACTTCCGGTTCATATTCCTCTTGCGAGTCGTTATCGGAATGTTCACGGCCGTTTCCACCAAAAGCCGCCTCTTCAACTTGCTGGTGTGGGGGGTCTTGTTGTTCGTCATGGTGTTGACTACTCTCTGGGTTCTGGGCTTCTTCGTTGTACTGTTCAGAATACCTTGACGGGAGCTCCGGTTGCTCAGTATATGAGGAATGTTGAAAGTGATCGGTGTAGGATGATGGAAACCCATCTTGAGACTGATGAGGATTGTTTATTTGAATGTTCCTCATCTGGTCTGAAAAGGAGTATTGTGTTTGTTGAGGCACCGGGAAAAATTGGGCTTGTATTTGTGCTTGATATCCAGGGTTGTGTTCGCTCAAATAATAGATTGTTGCAAAAGTTTGATCGTCTACTAGTTCGCTCTGGAGAACATGATCTCCGCCGAAGGTGTACCACAGGGTTAGTTTAAGGTTGTAGAAATCACTGCTCACAGCAAGTTTGTTGTACGCCGTCTCTTTAAAAGTAGCAAAGTTGATCTGCTTGGTCAGAGGAAAAACAATACGACGACCGGATGATGTATCGTCAATCAAGTAACCATTTTGGAATGAAAGTTCATTTCCAGGGATTAGATGAACAAGGAGGGTGGTAAATTGAGACATGGTTGAGGAAAATGAGAGTTGTTTGAGCGTTTCTGTATGAGATTTATGTGAGAGTTGTATGAGAGTTGTGAGAGGTAAAAGTTGGGAGTTGATGTAGGTAGTATATATATAAAGCACATAACCTTATCTCATAAAATCTGACAGAAAATCCAGAGATTAAACCTTGTCCAGTGAAAATGCCACGTAGGATTGAGATAAGGATAAGAGCCGGTTTTGGGAAATCCGGCTTATCAAAAGCTTTATCTACCGTACTGTACCTTATGTCATAAAATCTGACAGAAAATCCAGAGATTAAAAGATAAGGATAAGAGCCGGTTTTGGGAAATCCGGCTTATCAAAAGCTTTATCTACCGTACTGTACCTTATGTCATAAAATCTGACAGAAAATCCAGAGATTAAAAAGATAAGAGCCGGTTTTGGGAAATCCGGCTTATCAAAAGCTTTATCTACCGTACTGTACCTTATGTCATAAAATCTGACAGAAAATCCAGAGATTAAAAGATAAGGATAAGAGCCGGTTTTGGGAAATCCGGCTTATCAAAAGCTTTATCTACCGTACTGTACCTTATGTCATAAAATCTGACAGAAAATCTAGAGATTTAAAGATAAGGATAAGAGCCGGTTTTGGGAAATCCGGCTTATCAAAAGCTTTATCTACCGTACTGTACCTTATGTCATAAAATCTGACAGAAAATCTAGAGATTAAAAGATAAGGATAAGAGCCGGTTTTGGGAAATCCGGCTTATCAAAAGCTTTATCTACCGTACTGTACCTTATCTCAGAAAATCTGACAGAAAATCTAGAGATTAAAAGATAAGGATAAGAGCCGGTTTTGGGAAATCCGGCTTATCAAAAGCTTTATCTACCGTACTGTACCTTATCTCAGAAAATCTGACAGAAAATCTAGAGATTAAAAGATAAGGATAAGAGCCGGTTTTGGGAAATCCGGCTTATCAAAAGCTTTATCTACCGTACTGTACCTTATCTCAGAAAATTTGACAGAAAATCCAGAGATTAAACCTTGTCCAGTGAAAATGCCACGTAGGATTGAGATAAGGATAAAAGCCGGTTTTGGGAAATCCGGCTTATCAAAAGCTTTTTGTTAAAGGTCTGTATGATGTGAACTTTTCACTGTATCGTACTATATATTACGATTTTAAGTTTTACACACACAACCATAAAAAGATAATTAAAAAACATTAATATAAAGAACATTAGAAAAACACTAATTATCCACCCAGCCGTTCATGCTATCGTTTATTTTCAACCAATAGTCTTTATCTTTTAAGTAACAACATGTGACAAACTCGTCTTTTTTCTCTTTTTTTTTCATATCCTTCTCAACAACGGTCTTCAACGGTGCGTTGATTTTGGCAGCTTCTTCGCTGCTCGGTGGAGACACAATGTTGTCATCATCGTCTTCGTCATCAGGGGCGCCCGGTGGGATAACTATAACGTCGTAATCAGGAACATTAGATCCTACTGAACTAGTGCTTGAATCTTCATTGTCTTCAAAGAGGGAACCGTGAAAAGGGTGACGACCAAAGTATGGAGTGCCCGAGAATGGTAAAAATCTTTTTGGTGTTAAGAAATCTTCAGGAATACGAGACATTATAACTTTGTGTTTGGTGAGTTTGTGAACGAATTATAGAGATTTTGATATAGAGTTTAGGTGCATGGTGTCTTCTTTTTATAGAGTTTGGGATAAGGATAAAAATCTGACAGAAAATCCAGAGATTAAACCTTGTCCAGTGAAAATGCCACGTAGGATTGAGATAAGGATAAGAGCCGGTTTTGGGAAATCCGGCTTATCAAAAGCATTTTTTTAAAGGTCTGTATGATGTGAACTTTTCACTGTATCACGTCAGTATCGTACCTTATGTCCAGGGCCGTTCCAAACAATATTTAGGCCCTGGACGAAATCCTAGAAATGGGCCCTATATGTTTGAAGTACACGAGTTTGGACACCTTTATGTTTTCCTTTCATGTTAGAACCGTTATCATAACCCTGACCTCTTATATCATCAACGTTTAAACCAAGTAATTTTAGTTCTTTTAACATTACATCATAAAGTCCTAAACCCGAAGTATCATCTACTTTCAAAAATCCTAAAAAGTATTCTTCAACTTTTATGTCATTATTTGAAAAATTAACACATCTCACAATTAAAGTCATTTGTTCTTCATGGCTCACATCCGGAGTACAATCAAGAATTATAGAAAAATATTTGGAATCTTTAATAACCTTAATTATATAATCTTTGACACAATCACTTAAAAGAGAAATTAGTTCATTTTGAATTTTATGTCCAAGATAATGGTGATGAGTTTCATGATTTGTAATTCGTCTAACATGTTCTTGCATTGTGTCATCAAACTCAACCATCATTTCAATTAAACCTAAAAAGTTCCCATTATTTTGTTGATAAAGTTTTTCATTTGACCCTCGAAAAGCTAAACATTTTTTTGATAGATATTTAACTCCCGAAATTATTCTTTTTAAAACTCGCCTCCAATGTTCTTTCTCTCTTTTAATTTCATTTTGTAAATCTTTATCAATTGTTTGATTCTTATCCAATCTTAGTTTGATTTCATGCCAAGAATTCATACACAATAAATGTTCCATACTATTCTCATGTTCTTTAAGTTTCTCACCAATGTGTTTCCAATCATTACTTCCCTCGTGTGCTAATGAACCTTTTTGATTAGTAGATTTAAACAATTTACAACCAAAACAAAACACTTTATCTACACGATTCGAGTAAATTAACCATTTTCGATCACTTGACTCTCCATTACTTAATTTTCTAGTAAAATGAATATAAGAAAAATGTCTTTTATCTTTATTCTTGGGATATTCATTTTTAAATTCTCTTATCGGCCCCTTTTCAACTAAAATATCCCTTAACTTATTATCAACATTATTCCAAAAGCTAGGATCATAAATATCTTCTTGTTCTTCACTTTCTTTCATATTAACATTATCATCTAAAGTAGTGTCATCTAAAGTAGTTTCATCATTACTTTCATCCATATTTGTGTTAGGTTGTTCATTCAAATCATTAGAAGGACTTGTCTTTTTAATAAATTTATCCATTGAACCTCTTAAAGATTTTTTTTTTCCTTTTCGATTTCTTCCCTTTTCTTTCTTTTTTGGCTACCCGATAAATACTTTTTAGAATTCATTATTAACAAGTATTCAATTAAACAAAATAATAGAAAGGAAGACAGGAAGTTTAACACCTGATACAAAGGAATTGAAGCAGCAGTGAGGTCGTTTAACACCACTCCAGCGGCGTTTGAATAATTGAATGTTTGATTGATTTTTTGAAGCAGCGCAGCACTGCAGGAGACAGTGAGGAATAAGACCAGCAGTGAGGTCGTTTGAATGTTTGATTGAATGTTTGATTCTGAAGACCAGCAGCGAGGAATTGAAGCAGCAGTGAGCGAGGAATTGAAGACCAGCAGCGAGGAATTGAAGCAGCAGTGAGGAATTGAAGCAGCGTGTGAATGTTTGATTTTGAAGCAGCGTTTGATTTTGAGGAATTCTATTAGGCAGCGTCGGTTTGATTTTGAAGCAGCAGACAAAAAATATTAGCGGGCCCTAGAAAAAATATTAACAAGGCTAAGTTAAAGGCATTAAAAATTATTAACGGGCCCCTAGAATTGATGGGCCCTGGGCGGTTGCCCTGCTGGCCCAGGCCCAGGGCCGGCCCTGCTTATGTCATAAAAATCTGACAGAAAATCCGGAGATTAAACCTTGTCCAGTGAAAATGCCACGTAGGATTGAGATAAGGATAAGAGCCGGTTTTGGGAAATCCGGCTTATCAAAAGTCCCTTATTAAAAGCGTCTGGAAACACTAAAGTCCCTTATTAAAAGTTTCCAGAAAGCTGATAACGAACACACAACCATAATGAATTCAAACAGACACCGAAGACAAAGGCTCGAAGAACTCATTGAAGAACTCGCCAATCTAGATGAGCGAAGACAAGTACTGCGAGACGAAATTGATCAAATCCTATACGATATTCAACAACATGAAACGGAATCTTCCCAAAATATGGATAGCGATGAACAACCAATTGTCTTAGCTGCAACTGCTGAAGAATTTTTTCTTGAAGGGGATAGAGGGAAAGGTGACGAAGAACAATATTGTCATATTGCTTATTTAGGAAAAAGTTTCAAGTGTTGCAGAAAGTTTTGGGGCGTTTTGCTTGGCTTCACGCAAGACAATACTTTGTGGGAGATGGTAAGTTTTACATTTTTAAAATTTTAAATTATCAAAGTTAGTGTTGAATCTTGATTATAAATTTTGTTTGTTTGTTTTATAAATATAATAGCATATTGATGCTTGGATAAGACGGTCACAAGTAATTCATAAAAAAACCATAGAAAGGGATAATATGTTGAACAACAGGTTTGCAGTGATGCCCTTCACGTCCTTCTTCTCCGCAGCATTACAAAGTTGTCTGTACAAATAGGCCAACACTCCGGAGCCCCAGCTTTTTCTACCACCTACACTTAGGTCGGTTAAGTTTTGAAGAAAATTCAGCGACACATCATACGACCTTGCATCACTGAACAGGTGCCCACCCAAAAGAATCAAAATATAAACTCTAGCTCGGTTCTGGTAGCCATTATCTCTACGCATACAGGGCGTACCAAGTACCTCCACTAGAGTTTTGATTGTTACTCTACCTTGCGCCACTTCTAACTCATCTGGATGAAACCCAAGGTAGTCAATACACAGCTGGACCCAATATGCCACGCTTTTAAACTCCCATTTTCCGGAAACCACCGGTCCGTCTACAGGCAGCCCCCAAAGAACTTGTACGTCCTGCAACGTAACAGTCGCCTCACCGGTGGGAAAATGGAATGTGTGCGTCTCGGGACGCCACCTTTCAACCAAAGCAGTAATCAGAGCATGGTCGATTTTATGATAACCGGTGCGTAATACACCGTCGAACCCAGCACTGACTATAAACTCTCTCACACTCTCTCTGATATTGTCGGTGTGCTTCCAAAATCCGGAATCACAACGTCTAGCTTTTATAACGGCGGTAGCATCTTGCGTACCGTTAAACAGACAGGCAGAACGGTGATGGTCACCGGCTTGTAAAAACAGCAAGTCATTGTTTTTAGGGGTTGCGTTTGCTACGAATTGAGACATATTTGGCCGGAATAGTTTGTGTAATCGTTTTTTTTTTTAACAAATATGTGTGTGTACCGTGTTTTTTTTTTTTTGAATGTGTGTGTGGCGTTTATATGGTAGATATGGATTATAAAGACGATTTAATGCATTCTGTAAACCGGCCTTGGCAATGCCGTTTTAGGCCACGTGTCCGTGTGCTATTGGCCCGCTGAGAAGGTGTTGTCGGCAGTCACGTGGGTCTTGAGAAAAAAGTCATAAACCGGACTTCCCAAAGCCGGTTTATGCTGATTGTATAATTAGTGGATATCCGACGTGTAAAAGTGTATCGATTGGTTTGTTTCATTAGTGGAAATCCGACGTGGCTATCTGAGGTGTCCTAAACCGGATTTGGGAAATCCGGTTATACTAGAAATCTAAAAATTTTCGTTTGAAATCCACCGGTGCTAATTCCGGTGGAAATAAATCTATTCCGGCCAAAAAATCTCATATTACCTACCTGACTTAAGGAAATTTTTCCTCTAGCTCCCATTTAGTTTCTTTACCCTCCATGCAAATTCGAAAAAACAAAGTAATTAACACAGTAAAATGTAGTTCGTAGTTTCGACTTTCAACCAATCTATGTACGAAGGGGTTGATTCAAATATGTTTGATCTCTAAAGGCTCAATCAATTTGACCCGGTGAAATCATTATACTCAAAATCAAAGTATTATAGAGAAGATATAACTTTTGTTTCACATAATATTTACGCTCCATAGTAGATTTGATAAAATGTCCAGGTTAGATAAGTATAGTAGTCATGTTTTGAACGAATACCCATGATAGATTGACCTGAAACGCTTTGTTGTTTAGCATTTTTAGCTTTTTATATGCTAAGTGAGGCAATTGTCAAAGATGATTACAAATCTATACTACTTTAAATGATAATCTACTTTTTTGTGTAAATGATATTCACCACTTTGACTCGTTTCCTTTAAAGCTTAATTATTGGTTTTTACACGTTTGACATATTAGGTAAAATAAAAATGAAAAAGACAAGGGATATCAATTCAATTATTGGTAACACTTGTTCCATTAGTTTATTTCCATCATCTCTAATGGGAGAAGCTAAGACGTGGTTTATCGAGTTGGAGCCGGATTCAATCGAGACGTGGGAAGAGTTGAAGAAATTATTTGTGACCCATTTCTTTCCGCCCATCTTAGGTAGAAAGTTGCTGAACCAAATTCGGAGTTTTCAAACCCCTGCAAGTCAACCAAGTGGAAGTCAAACCCCATCAAATCAGCCAAGTGGAAGTCAAAATGTTGGTTATAGTCCTGGTGATACAAGAAGATGGGTCAAAACAAAATCTGTTTTGAAGGTAGTTAACTTGTAATGTTGTCTTTTTATTTTGGATTAAGTGTCTTAAACTTTGTATTTGATCTGCCACATTACCATGTGTGTTTGGTACACTCTTGACATTGTATTATGATGGTTTTTGGCACTCTAATGGTGTAATGGTAATGGTAATAGTAAGTTTGGTACTCTAATGGTAATTGTGCTAATGGTAATTGTTTGTTCAGTTTTTGCTAGTAAATGGTAAGTTTGGTACTATAATGCTAGTAAGTTTGGTACACTCTTGACATTGTATTATGTTGGTTTGTGTTGTTTGTTCGGTTTGTGCTAGTAAATAGTTTTTGGTACTCTAATGATTGTTGACTCTTTGTAATACTTGAAACAACACAAAACAAACATCAAAACCTTTTTCATTCATACTTGAAAATGGTTACAATAGCCAAATCCCAAACTTACCACAAAACCTAGATTCATACTTAAAAAAATAACTTGATATTGCTTACATTAAAACCTACATTTAAAACACAGATACTGCAATTACAACAACTAACAACCAACTTAAAAGCAAGCATCTTTTCAATCTTTTCACTTCATCTTCTTTTTGTTCAAGTTGTGATTCCATGTTGTTAATAGTCCTTAACAAACCGGGTATGATGTTCATTGCACGCTGACACTCAACAGGATCAAACCATCCGATAAAGGACATTTTGAACCTTCGATTGGACATGAGTAGAAACGTATTCCAGGGTTTCGTGAGGTCCATAAGGTTCGAATAACTGCTTGCCTACCACACGAACAGAAAACCATTCTTGAGATGCTTGTTAGAGAAATAAGATAAAAATGATTTAGGGTTTCAATTGATTTTGCTTGTTGGCTCTATAAAAGGGAGGTAACAGATGGGAAAATACAAATTAACCCTCGTGTGCTACTCACGTGATTTTATTCACGTCTTAAACGTCCGTTTAGTCAAATGACTACCCATGTGCAAAATTTCAAAATAAAGATCTACCCATGTAATTTAAAAAAAAAGAAAGAATGAAAAGTGACCCAATAATGTTAAGAGGAAAAGGACTATCTGTGTAATTATATGTACATATTGTTACATATATTCATTTATTTATCTTTAAATTATAAATACAATTATATATAATTGTTCATTATTAAGTTGCATTTTAAATTTAAGGTATTAATAGTTTTAATCCAATTAGAACCCGTCATTTATTGAAAGGTGCAAGTACCATAAATATAGGAGCCTTTCTCTTTCAAAATTTAGATCAATACACATTATAGAACTAAACATAAATCCTTCCTTTAAAACTGTATTTTAACCTCAAGAAAGAATTTAACCAACATCATTTGGGTTTTTTCATACTTACTTATCTATGCCAAATTTACTTATATACAACAACATAATATAATTTGTATTGGGCGAACCAAAGCGTTAAATAGCGCCGTTTATTGGCGTGCAGGGGGTATTACATTTTGTTTATCTCTATATAAATTATATTGTTTATGTTCTTTAGAAATTTTACACGGAATTGCACTAAATTTGCTCATGATGATAGAGGACATATATCAGAATGTTATAACCTACTTCCATGTGATTCATATGGAAGTTTGGTAGTTTTAATCAAAGTTTGTTACTTCCCCGTATTCTATTCATTATAAACTTCAACTAAAACAATTTAATTACAAAATGCACTTTTTTGTTAGTAAAACTTTGATTCCAAATTACTCATTAACATATTAAAATATCTATTTTATTATTAATATAGAAATGTATTCATAAATTTATCAAATTTTGTGTTTGTTATAGTTATAATAATAAAATTAAATATGAGAGTTTAACCGAGATAAAAAGACAATCAAAACATTTAGTTAACTTCTATCTTTTTTTTTATATAAACTTAAACTATTATAAGTAGTAAGGGAAAATAGCTAAGGGCATTGAAGGTAACTTCCAAGTGTTTAGGGGCAAAAGAGTTGGCTATATAAAGAGTTAGAGGCATGGATAGAAGCATAACTCAAAAAAATGGCATCAAGAAAGGTGGAGCGGCCTACAATGGCTTTTATAAGTGTGTCTCTTATTGTAGCCATGGTTTCCCTTAGCCTCCCATTATCTACCACGGCAAACCACCTTGGTAAATACACCACTCATTCTAGTTCTGCTCCAAAGGATCCTCCACCCTATCGGCCGCCGCCATCCATGCAAGGTAAAACAACACCACCACCCCCATCCATTCATTCTAGTTCTGCTCCAAAGACACCTCCACCCTATCGGCCGCCGCCATCCATGCATTATACGGCACCACCACCCGGTAAGACACCACCGCCGCCATCCATGCATTATAAGGCACCACCACCCGGTAAGACACCACCACCACCACCACCATCCATGCATTATAAAGCACCACCACCCGGTAAGACACCACCACCACCACCATCCATGCATTATAAGGCACCACCACCAGGTAAGACACCACCACCGCCATCCATGAATTATAAGGCACCACCACCCGGTAAGACACCACCGCCGCCATCCATGCATTATAAGGCACCACCACCCGGTAAGACACCACCGCCACCATCCATGCATTATAAGGCACCACCACCTGGTAAGACACCACCACCGCCATCCATGCATTATAAGGCACCGCCACCCGGTAAGACACCACCACCACCACCCCCATCCATGCATGGTAAGCCACCGTCACCTCCTAAGTCACCTCCACCACCACCCCCATCCATGCATGGTAAGCCACCGTCACCTCCTAAGTCACCTCCACCACCACCCCCATCCATGCATGGTAAGCCACCGTCACCTCCAAAGTCACCTCCACCACCACCCCCATCCATGCATGGTAAGCCACCGTCACCTCCTAAGTCACCTCCACCACCACCCCCATCCATGCATGGTAAGCCACCGTCACCTCCTAAGTCACCTCCACCACCACCCGCATCCATGCATGGTAAGCCACCGTCACCTCCTAAGTCACCTCCACCCCCACCCCCATCCATGCATGGTAAGCCACCGTCACCTCCTAAGTCACCTCCACCACCACCCGCATCCATGCATGGTAAGCCACCGTCACCTCCTAAGTCACCTCCACCACCACCCCCATCCATGCATGGTAAGCCACCGTCACCTCCTAAGTCACCTCCACCACCACCCCCATCCATGCATGGTAAGCCACCGTCACCTCCAAAGTCACCTCCACCACCACCCCCATCCATGCATGGTAAGCCACCGTCACCTCCTAAGTCACCTCCACCACCACCCCCATCCATGCATGGTAAGCCACCGTCACCTCCTAAGTCACCTCCACCACCACCCCCATCCATGCATGGTAAGCCACCGTCACCTCCAAAGTCACCTCCACCACCACCCCCATCCATGCATGGTAAGCCACCGTCACCTCCTAAGTCACCTCCACCACCACCCCCATCCATGCATGGTAAGCCACCGTCACCTCCTAAGTCACCTCCACCACCACCACCATCCATGCATTATAAGGCACCACCACCTGGTAAGACACCACCACCGCCACCCCCATCCATGCATGGTAAGCCACCGCCACCTCCTAAGTCACCTCCACCACCACCCCCATCCATGTATGGTAAGCCACCGTCACCTCCTAAGTCACCTCCACCACCACCCCCGTCCATGCATGGTAAGCCACCGTCACCTCCTAAGTCACCTCCACCACCACCCCCAACCATGCATGGTAATTAGACACCGTCACCTCCTAAGTCACCTCCACCACCACCCCCATCCATTCATTAATAAGACACCACCCCACCACCATCTTATGTGTAAAAGCATCTCCTCACGTACTACTACTAAGAACCCATCTCCATTTCTTTTCATATAATTGTGTGAGAATAAATGATGAAATAAGTTCAAGTTCAATAAGTAAATACATAAATAAAGTTTTTCCGGTTATTAATATGACGGTATTATATCGCCTGAAAGATGGAAGAAGCATAAGAAGAATTAAGCATCGGTGTTTGTTATTTGCCTTGTAGTTGATGTATGTTCGCTTTAATTATATTTGGTTGGCATATATATTTATATTTATATGTAAGTACGTAATCATTCTAAAGCCTACGTTGTCTATCTTGAAATACAATATCATTACTTTGCGTTAAATGAATAGTCGACATTGAACTTGATAAAATCTGTCATAAAATCGGTTAAGAAAGTATGTTAACAATATTAGAATTCCACTATTTTCATATGTAATGAATGATCATGCAATGTTTAAGTTTAAAGTTGAAATAGGTTGCAATAAAACCAAAAAATATGCCACGTTCTATTTTTTTCATATACTCATATGGTGTGGACAATATAGGTCTAAATTGAAAAGAATATGAAATATTTCTATAGCACTGTTGTAATCAACATGTAATTAATTAATCCACTAATTTCACACTTTAATTATCAATGTATATAATTATTCGAAATTGCATATATTAAATACTAGTATGAAACTCACGCGATGCAGCGGGAAAGAAAAATTATATTCGGGAAAATTTTGGTAACGATTTATGCTAGTTTCTAATTCGTCTCAAGATAGATAATAATTATGGTTCCAGTCGTTCGGGCACTCGTTGCACGTAAATAATTAGGGTTCCAAAAAATGAAATGGAAAACCCTAAAAACGTTTAAATATGTTTTCTGTCTGGCGGACCTTTACGCCGTGAAGGCGTAGGCGGAGAAATCCCAAATTTTTGAATTTCGAGCCTTACGCCGTAAAGCTTAAAATCTTTACGCCTTAAGGGCTTTATGTCGTAAGGCTCTATGTCTTACGCTGTAAAGGTCCAACATTTGACTTGTTGACCGAAACTTCGCCTCTTTATGCCATAAGCCCTCCAATGCATATGATGTAACCCAAAAGCTTATAAAAATGATTTTTGGGTCGTTATATGTTGGCTCTGACGCCAGTGCCTTTTAGGTGTTGGCCCTGACACCAGTGCCTTTTAGGTGCCGGCCTTGACACCAGTGTCGCCTTTTATGTGTTGGCCCTGACGGCAATGCATTTTAGTCGATGGCCCTGACGGCATTACCTTTTATGTGTTGGCCCCGACGGCAATGCCTTTTAGGTGTTGGCCCTGACGGCAGTGCCTTTTTGGTGCTGGCCCTGACGGCAATGCTTTTTATGTGCCGGCCCTGACGGCAGTGCCTTTTAGGTGTTGGCCCTGACGTCACACGAGTGTCCTTTTAGGTTTTGGCCTGACGTCACCAGGGCCTTGTAGGTGTTGGCCCTGACGTCACGCCAACGCCTTGTAGGTGTTGGCCCTAACGTCATGCGGGTGTCCTTTTTAGGTGTTGGCCCTGACGTCAAGCCGATGCCTACTTCAATACTAACCTAATCAATATTCAACATATTAAGTCATTTTTGTTAATATGATTAATGAGGGGTAAAATACTGAAGAAAAAAGGAATTTATATAAAATATTAATTTTGACACTATAGGATATGTAAAATATTTTACAAGGCTATCGAAGATGATAGCGAGGTTGAACACAAAAACTCTAGTTAAAAGAATTACAAGATCTAAAGTAGTATGTTTTAATTTAATGTTTATTTGTTGTAATTAATGGAAAATCGGTATATAAAAAGAAATGTGCGGATTAAAGAGTTAAAATTCATGTTCGACCATTTAAACTTTTACAAGTGTATTAGCAAATAAGAATATATTGGTCCAAATTAGTAAAATAAGTACTTTCGGCTAATGATCCCTATAAGATATAAAGGTATAGAAGATATAAAGGTTATTTGTCTGAAATATGCGTTTATTTTTAATTTTTGTCTTTTTTGAGACAATGTATTTTGTGTGATCTTACGGGTAATTGATACTTTCAATTCTTGTCCTAATTGAATCATTGAAAAAGCGCACCATCTATTATTATCGGTAACCGATCATATGTGAAATTATAGCAATTAAATATGATGTATATGTGATGTCGTGACCTTTGTACTGCCTCTACAAGAGTTTCTTCGTTTTTAGAGGATAGATAAATCTTCAAAACTACTTGTTGTTTGGTTCGTAATCTCAACATATGCATCACATATAATCTTATCTCCTCAAGCATAATGCCACATTCAATAGGTAACACGTAATAATATGCGATGAGTTTTTTCGATGACCCAACTGAGACAAAAATTAAAAGTTTCGATTATCCGATAAGGTCAAACAGAGTACAAGGACAAAATGAAAGTGAATTTATAATTTAAAAAAAAAACCCAACATATATATATAAAAAATGATTTGGTCAATGATCACCCTAAAGATGATTTATAAGAAATTATTAAATGTTTTATCACCTTTTACTCTATTAAACAAGTATGTTTCCTGCATTTTTGAATAATTATTTCATCAATTATCGTATAATCAAATTATATATATATATATATATATATGAGTTAATTACATAAATCGTCCCTATGGTTTACTAAAAATTATGGATTTCCTCCCTAAGTTTTAAAAGTTGCATAAATCGTCCATTTTTAGAAATTAATTATCCTTTTTGTCCTTAAAGTTTGCTCAAATTACGAATTTTGTCCCTAAGGTTTGCCCCCAATTACGGATTTTATCCCTAAGCTTCGCCCCAGTTATAGGTGTCTATTACGAATTAGGGACGAAAACCGTAATTAGTTTCTAAAAGTGGACGATTTATACAACTTTTTTAAATTCAGGGACGAAATCCATAATTTTTAGTAAACCATAGGAAAGATTTATGTAATTAACTCTGGATATATTTATATCTTAAAAATCACCCTAAAAGTGATTAATATCAAATGTCATAAAAAAAAACCCCAGATATATAAAAAGAGGTTGTAAAATCTAGATTCTAGATACTATATAATGAAATGGGATCAAGAAACTAGCAAACATACATGCTCGGTTACTCTTTACTCGTATGTCCGGAAAATTCAATTACCGGATTGTCCTTACTTGCACTTCCAAATAATCTGTTACCGGAACATCGGTTCCAACTAGAAGCCCATAGGGATGCGTTTATTCATTTAAAATGGCCAAATAGATATAAGTTTAACCCCTAATTAGGGGTTATAAACTTAAACTTATATCTATTCGGGCTAAAAAAAATGTTAAGTCCTCTGTTCCATTTATAGTTATATTTATATTATGTACAATTTGTATTTTGTTTTCCCGAAACAATTACCCACTTTTAATTTGACTAAAATTTATTTCTAACTAAAATTTGAACTCGTTATCGTTATCCAACCCGCCTAACCAGACCATATCTTGCCACCTCTAGAGTGGCAAATGTTTTTACTTGAGTTAAAAAAAACCATACCGTAAAACAGTAGACCAAAATCGGGCAAAGTGAACATGTAAAAGCAGAGTTTGAAAAGCATAGACAGAACAAAGCTTTGCTCAACAACACTGAAAAGGAGGAGGTTTAGAGTAGTCTATTACAAGCCGACTATTCATTTCCATTCTCTATAATCGTCTCTTTCGTTTGCTACTTTTATATTTTTGTCTCGTAAAGACACCTCTCTGTACACTCGTATTCCCAGCTGACCGGATCCATGTACTATGATATTACCTACTAGACTTCCTAGATACTAAAACTGTAGAGTTATGCAATTTTCCCTGTACTTGGAATATATCTAGCTTCCGTTTGGCCTCTCTACCGGCCCCTGCAAATTCAACACAGCTAAATGATTATTTTCATAAAAGAGCTTAAATATATACACGTCATTTAACTGATACACGGTAGTAAAAGAAAAATTGATTTATATACGAAACTCAGATTTTTCAGACAAAAAGTGTTCAAGTTAGGTTGACTAAACCTGCGCACTTTGTTTTCCAACATTTTTAGTTTTCAATGATAATACAATCTATTTCATTATCGAAAGTCCAATTCGGCGTCACAAACTTTTTCACACCAAGGATCCCTTACCAAATACTTATAAAGCGAAAAAAAGACAGAAAGCAACTTTGGGATTGCTAAATGACCAAACGGCTTTTTGAATTAAATGATTAGCAGTATTAGTGAGGTAGAGGATTCTGTACCTGAATTTCCTGGAGTAGTCTTTCGAGTTCAACTTTGACTTCAGAAAAAGAAGGGCGGTTTCCAGGAATAGTTTCCCAACACCTTTGCATCAACTCCAACAGCTTTGGGTGCGTATCTGTGGGAAGCTTTGGGCGGTGACCCTGACATATTGCAAAAATATAGAGTTATACATTTAACAGAGATAATTGATAGTAAACATTTTTGTATATTATCTCTCACTAGGAGCTAGATATAGAATACTGACCTTTCGTACTCCCAAGGCTGCTTGCAAAGGTGTCATATTATCATAAGGAATCTACAACATAAATAAAGCTCAGTTAACTATACAAAATTTTATTCTGCTAGAAGCAAAATCAACAAGTCGTTTTCAGTTACTTTCATATGACATTTCTACCCTCCAGGAATTCAATTTACCTTAGCTGTCACTAGCTCCCACAGAACAATCGCAAAACTGAAAACGTCAGCTTTCTGATCATATGGTTCATGATTTATAACCTATAAAGACGACAACACAGAATCGCAGTCATTAAATGAAATGTGTATAATGTATCCCATGAGCAGGTTGTTAAAAAGGGTAAAAATTTGGTACAGGTCAACACGAATCAGGTTGGTTGGTTTGACCTGAAACATTTCTCTCGGAACATTATATTCCTTGTATATAATATAATGTGTGTCAATCAGAATCATATTATTCAAATAATAATCTAAGTTTTCGAATAGAACAATTCAAGAGGTTTTAGGCATTTAAACTACACTTTGGGTGATTTTGAGCCTAGAATGTGACGGGAAGTGGCAAAAGGATGAAAACAAACCTCAGGAGCCATCCATCTATATGTTCCAGTTTCTGCTGTCATAACTCCCTCTTGATTCTGAAAACGAGCAACCCCAAAATCAGCCACCTTTACAACCTAAAGGAAAGATTACCAAATTGAAGTTAGAATATATAAGCGACTAAAATGGAAATATGAAGATAAACAAGTCACTTACGTTATTACCGTCCATAAGCAAGTTTGCAGTCTTGAGATCCCGATGAATGATATTGCTGTTATGCAAGTACTCCATTCCTCTACAAACATCAATGGCAAACTGTACCAACTGGGGAAGTGTCAAGGTGCAATGGTTCTTATGTAAATATTCATAGAGGCTGCCTCCATGCATGTATTCTGCAAGCAGAAACAAAACAAGAAAAGAGCATGACTAAAATATTGGGGATCTCAAACCATGTACAGACGTTAAATATGCATATTATTAAATAATCTTAAAGATCAACTACCTATCAAATAAAAAGTCAACTTCCAGAAAGTACCTGTTATTATACACAAGTGAGGTTGTTTTGTGCAAGCACCAATAAAACGAACAACATTTTTATGCTGAACCTCTCTGCAAAGATGAACAAAAGCAAACAGTTATTACAAAAGGTAAGTTTCAAAGTATATCAGAATTCTTGAGCAAAGACATTAAGCGTATCGAAAAAAATGATCACAGGTCTTGTTACCTGCTCTGAGCAATATTTTGAGAAGATCATTACTATATCCAATAATGTTTTATCAACAATTACAGTGTACAACAGACAAATTACCTGAGAATGGCTACTTCATGACAAAACTCATCCTCCAATGCATCGTTTAGGTTTTCAGATCTAAGAATTTTTACAGCAACATCCTGACCAATGTACATGCCACGATGCCTTGCCGATAAAGAGATAGAAAAAAGGATAATACAGAGCAAAATCAGGATTTGACAAGAAAAGCAGTGACGTGTAGCACAACAATAACACATAATCCACTTACAAATCCCCACAAGATCCAGATGCAACTTTTTCCCCTATCTTCAGTAATCTTAAATCTATTTCCGTATCTACAAATTTCGCTTGAGCAGCTAGTGCTTTCTCAACGCCTGATTTTGAATGAGAAGAACCAGACCATGAACCCTATGAGGAAGAAAGCAAAAAGGTGTTAGAACACAGTCACATACTGATATTTATCGGTGCCATAAACACAATTTGTTGTGTATAGCAACAAATCATTGATAAGAATAACAAGGAAATATCTGGTCTTAATTCTGCCTCGTCTAGTAACAGTAATACAAAGGTTAAGCAGACAATAGTATAGGAAGCACATATAGAAGGAAGAAATAAAGATTATAAGGAGCACATATGATGACAGGATTTAATATTTCAAATATAAAAAGTGCAATATATTTGGGGATTGTATACGAATAGTTAAAAATATGCAGAGCGGTTTAAATTTAGCGAAATCGTACACGTGCATTTTCTTACTATAAATAGATCAGATATCGTGGATTAAATTACTAAAAGTGAAGATGAATGTATGAGGAAAACAATATTAATTTTGTCAAATAGAGATCAGGTTAATAGCTCGGTGACTGAACTACTAACCTTGAACTCAATTAATAGCTCAACAAGCCTTTGCGATGCAGCTTGAAAGTTTTCACAAAAAACCATTTTCATTAATCAAGATTAACTTAAAATCAAATTAAGACCTTAAGTAACTTGATAAAACTCGGCTCCTTAGCAATACTAGTAACATTTATATATTAGAACCTACAAAATACGTTGTGCTTGAAAAGCTTCATAAGAATTTAAGTTGGATCCTAATATGCTTGATCTTGAGTTCTTGACACTTGATACATTTCAAACTCATTTTGGGTAATTGTGCTCCATATAGTTCGACTAGAAGCAAATAATTTTTCATATCAAGGATATCCACGATTAATTGGGCCTTCTTTTATTATAAACGTAGAAACTATCCTTCTTTCACTATATTTAAAAAACTAAGACATGAAGATCTATCCATTTCTAAATCGTTAAGGAATCATACAAATTAAGCAAATATGCCAGGTGGTTTCTATCCTCATATAGTATGGTCATGAAAATCTCATTTATTCCTTATATGTTAGAATAACATATGAATTAAGAAAACATGCCGTGGGGTCTTTATCCTCATAAAGTATCATCATAACTTCTTGTCTTTTTAATTTCACATGGTGAGTTCTAATCTTTGGCAACTCACTCGATAAAAAAAATTTATTGGTTTATACTTCATTGAATTTATTGATTGAACCTTCAGTATTACTTGGGTATTTAAATCAATAAGTGCTTTTTTACGCCTACTTGGTTATTCTAGGCACATGTCAAACCTAATTAGGGTAAACGAGTAAATGGAGGAGGTTTTCCATGTTCAGGTTATTCGGAGAGGGCGAGTCTTTTATAAACATATATATGCGGCCTAACTGAGGTATCTCGTGAGCGTCTCCGAATCATTCACCTTAGTGGTTGTTTAAATGATTTCAATATATGCATGAATTAGAGTTAAAATTTTCCCAATGAGTTCGATGTGGATTAAACAATTCTAATATTTCAACCGATTATGAGAAGAATGATTATGGTTGCATCAAACTTTGCACACTACTTGGAGGAAGGATAATAGTGAGCTTGATATGGATATAAAAATTCTTGCCAATTAAACAAAAGTATATGTGCATATGCATATAATACATAAGTCTACTTGTCATAATCATAGTTACACTAGTTGATATAATAATAGTTTCCTTGTACCATTCTTATGCACTAATTTAGACCCAAGTCTACTTGTTATAATCATAGTTATACTCGTAATCGACATTAATAGACATCATCAATTCATATCAATTCAAACCCTTATATATTAGAGACTTATAAAACAACCCTTCAGAACGAGATATCATTATGATTGGACTCATAGTGAACACTGTAAACAGTGTTAGATACTTAGATATAAAGTACCTCACTCCTGGCAATTGCTCTTTCCATTGCTGAGTGTAGTGCATCTGTTTCCTGACCAAAACATTACATTATGCAATAAGTGATCAAGAAAAGAACATGCGAAAAAACAGAGCAAATGATATTAATATTAGGACTAGACAGGAGACCCGCAAGTACCTGAAGAGGCCATCCATCAACCACAAACACATCCAAAGAGTAACCATCAGTAGTTGAAAATACGTGTGCTTCACGTATGTTGAGCCCTATGTCCGAAAGCAAAGCTGAAAGCTGGAGGAAAAGAAGACAGCTTAAAAAAGTTAAGACGGAATAAAACTTGATTTGTGGTAGAACTTTCATTATCAAATCTCAAGTTCACATTATAAACACATAATGAATTAAGGAAAATCAAATGCGGAAACAAGAACTCGAAGACAACATACCTGACTAAGAAGCTTAGGCTTGTCGACAGCTGAAAAGATCACTTCATGAATCGGCACATGGATGTCATCTTGCCTGTGAAACATTCACCAGAGGTTAACTTAATCCCCACATAAGAATGTTCACGACAGATGGAATATAAAGGAACCAGGTTCAGGAAATTACGGAAAAAAGTCTGGTTATACAGATAACCAGTAATTCCCTTCATCTTATGAGCAAGAGAATACATAGAGAAGATGTCAAATTTATAGTACCTCGTGAAAGAGTCTCCTTCAAGATGCTCTTTTTCCTTGTCAAGAGAATTCTTTCTAACCTCCAAGTTTAGGTCCTCAAGTTTAGAGCAAGGTTCAAAACCGAGTTCACGGTTCCAATCACTTTAAAAAACAAGTAGAGTAAGTATCAAACAACAGACGTGAGAACAGAGAAAAGAGTAAAAGTCAAGCTATACATCAAGCTGCCATTGATAATATACCTAGCCTGTGATAATGGGAGTCCCGCAGTTATATCATGTTGGTCATCATCACCATCTGTTCGAGACCAGAAATTCTGCAATGCTCAAGTGTAGGACCGGCAACAGGAATAAAAATTAGTAATAATAAACTTTAACCTCTAACTATAAAACCACACACAAAGAGAGACAACAATCCTAATGCAGCATAAAATCAACAGTCGGTTTTAATCAGATTGGATATCATACATAGACTTCTACATAGTCAAAAGAAGAATTCTCAAATTGAAGCTTGTCAACTGGTAGAACTTGCATGAGCATTTTAATTTGTAGTAATGAAGTATACTGTTCAAAAATGTTTCACGTTGCAGTGGCCGGAAAAAGCTTTCCGGAAAATTAGCTCCCTTGTTCAGAGACTCCCAGTCTCCAAATTCTTTTTGCAAGTCAATAGATTGTAAGAGACAGAGATATTATAGTGGTCTATATGGGACCCTGGTTGAAATGGATAAATAAATGCTATGAATATATAGGAAGACCCTTGTTTAGCAAAATTTGACCATTTGATCACAATTTAAGTATCATTTCGGTTTTGAGTAGAATGTGGTTGGTGCCTTTTAAAGGTCGATGAGCTTAAAAGAGGCAAAATTTCAATATCAATATATGTAGATTGACATCCTACTGTCTAGAGCATTATTTGACCCCCAAGAAGACTCTTTCCCGCTTGTTCAATTTGAATTATTGAAGGGAGTCTTCTGAGTCTATCAAAAGCCGAATCAAGTTCAAACAATATATATCTACCAAAATATAAGTGGTATAAACAACCACTTATCAAGACTAAAATAGGTCGATAATCAGCCTGTCAAACTAAAACTCTTACCTCCAAAAAGCGGACATGAAAAACAGGTCGATTCTCAGGATCCTTAGCCAAGATAAGGAGCTTCTGATGCAGCAATACGTCTTCGACTCTATCCAAGTTAATATCCAATGCATAACTGGCACAAATGTAGTGCATCAGAAAATTGAAAGACTTAAAATCAAGATAATAACTATTTTTAAGTAACACTAGCAACTAATACCTTAAAAGACACAAGTGGAACATTTTTTCAAAATCTACACGAATAAATTGAACCTATTTTCACACCTTCTACTACGGAAACACTGATTAGGATTCAATCTAATATCAAACTCAAAATAGGAATTACCACATAAAGTATATCAAAAGTCAAAAAGGATCACCAAAAGCAATTCATTTAGCCTTTATATACCAAATTCAGTTTCTTATGATCAAAAACAATATACTAATTCCTAAACAAAAAGACAAACATGCATATCAATGGTATGTTTACTAAAAATGTAAAAACACGATTTCACTCAATCGCAATAATAGCTTGTCAATCCACTTTAAACATGAATTGTCACCAAAAACATGATAAAGTAGAACAAAAGCATTGACTAATAACGTACACGCAATCACTCTTTTAGAGTAATACTATAACTTATATTCCACAACAAATATTATCACGAACACTTTTCCATATTTGCATTATTAAGGTCTACCTAAACAAATAATTATCACAAAACTTAATCATAATCAACATATTAACGCACAAAAACACACAGAATTAGTTAAACATAATAACACAACAAATTTCTGCAAAATAGATACAAACTGAAATATACGTATACCTAGCAGGTACCCAAAAAAAATACAAATGATAAACGGTATGTTTATTAAAAACAGAAAACACAATAATCAAAACTACTTTCTCACCGCTTCACTCAATCAGTCAATCACTAATAATAGCTTCTATATCCACTTTAAACATGAATATCACTAAAAACATAATAAAGTATAACAAAAGCATTGATTAATTAAAACGTACACGCAATCACTCCTTTAGAGTAATCTAACCAAAATTCTATTCCTTATAATCCAAAATATACTACTATCTCCAACACTTTTCCACATTGTCATTATTAAGGTACCTAAACAAATAATTATCACAATAATCAACAAATTAACAAGCAAAAACACACAGAGTCAATTTAACACAATAACATAACAAAATTTCTACAAAATAGATACAAATTGAAATATACATATACACCTAGCAACTAATCACAAACCTTAATCATAATCAACAAAATTAAAGAGCAATTAACTAGTGAAAACACACAGAGTCAGTTAACAAAACAAATTTCTGCAAAATAGATACAAATTCGAATATACATATACACCTAGCAGGTAATCACAAAGCTTAATCATAATCAATAAATTAACGACCAATTAACGAGCTAAAACACACACAGAGTCAGTTAGTTAACATAACAAATTTCTACAAAATCGATACAAATTCGAATATACATATATATACCTAGCAGGTAAAATAATGCGGTAAAACACACATATAAAATAAACATAACAATTTTTGCAAAATAGATACAGAATTATATACGTATATACCTAGCAGGTAATCGAACAAAGTGAGCTTCTAACTGCTCACGGAATTCAGGATTTGAAGTAACTTCTTCGTTACCGATCTCAACTAACCGATTATACACATCATTCACAATCTCGTTACCGCTAAAACCTGCAAAACTCCTCGGCGGTGAAGAGCTCTCACCTACTCCTTCAATTAAATCCATTACGCTACTCAATTTGTTTCAATGTACACACGTTTACTAAGCTAATTCATATCTATATCTCTACATATACATATACGCCTCTATACGTATATATTGTTATCGGAAAACGTAACGGTAACGGTGACGGAGACGGTGGGGATCTTTGACGGTTTGTTGACGGAATCTAGAAAGGAGAGTGGCAAAACGGTGAATATTGAGAAATTGTAAGGGTACAATTGTCAGATGATTTTATTAGAATGAGAGGAGTATTTGTATTTGAAGAAAAAGGTTTGAAAGTTAGACAGGCTTTTGAAGGGGGAGGGGGTTTTGTTAGAGTGTGTGTAAAGTTCAAGTGTGTGATGTGTACCGTGTACGGGACAGAGCAGACAGTTTTATCAACTAAATATTTATATATACTATAAAGTATTTTGGTGTAAATTGTTGACATTTTAAGAGCGTAAAATTATTAAATTATCCTTTTAACTAACTAATTATTAAAATATTATAAATATAATTCTATAACATACTTTCCATATATACTTATAAATATCAAACATTTGAATTTTTTTTATAAATTAAAAACAATCAATTTTTAGTATGTGAAATTTCAAATACATGAAGTTAATCTTTAGATTTTCCAACTAATTGAATGTTTACAAGCCGAAAGTTTTAATCGTTCGTAAAATTATTTTTTAACAAAATATATACCGAAAGTTTTAATCGTTCGTAAAATTAAAACCATCAGTAGATTTTCTAACTAATTTATTATCTCCGCGACATCGAACGAGTATTTTACTGGTTTTTGTAATATAAAAAAATAGTTATATTTATGTTATTTTTGAAATTTTACTCTCACGTAAATAAATGAAAATTTATCTATTTAATAAATTTGTTGTAGTTTATTGTGTGTGTGAGAGAGAGAAAGTGGGAGTGGATACTGGATAGGGTTTGGGGAAGTTTGTTGAGATGTGTGAAATGACGAAAATGGGTATATGAGTTATAGAGGTGTTTGGAATAGTGAAGATTCGGTGGATCTTTGGGAAGGGTAGTTTGGTAAATTTGGGAATTGGAAAGGAGAATTTTTGGGGCAATTGGAATTTTTTTTTAATACAGGCCAATTCGATCATGCTTTAGTGAGAAAGGTAAAGCCAAACGGGGTCAGCAATTTGCAGGGGAATGATAGAGTCACAGGAGGTTTCACATTGGATAACTTTTTAGGGTTTTTCTGCACACGTTAAGTAGGGAATATTCTCCTCGAAAATTGAAATAGAATGGAATATTATCCTCGAAAATTGAAAAAGTATGGAATATTCTTCTCGAAAATTGAAAAAGTATGGAATATTCCCTGCTTTTTCAATTTTCGAGGAGAATATTCTCTAGTTAACGTGTGCCCTTAGGGCACACGTTAGAAAAACCCAACTTTTTAATATAGATTTCGTATTTTAAAATTTATGTAACCGGGTTATGAGTTTATGTTATTTTTTATAAGTTTATAAGTCTATTTTTTATGCTTTATAAGCTTATTAAGTTGAGCTTATGGCTTATTCAAAGTCATAAGTTCAATTTGATAAGCTCACAAGCCAAAAAAATAGACTTATGAGTTTATGAAAAATTACATTAGCTCATAAAATCATTAAATAAGCCGAAACAAACACCCAAATAACAAATTTGTTTACCTTGTGCGTTGTTATGGGCTAACGTAAACAAACAAAAGCTCGATATAAATAACCTTAAACTTTAAACAAAGTAACTTTTTTTACAATATGAAAAAAAAAGTAAATAAAATGAATTAAGTCGGTAAAAAAAGTATGTATTTTAAATTTGTCTCAATCAGTTAAAAAGAAAAAGAAAAAAAAGTCGAGTCGTGGGTTGAGCCGACACGAGTCGCGGCTATACCGACTTGGAAACAATCCCTTAAGTTGCCAAATGTTGGTGTTATGAAAAATCCCCGGAAGTTGCCAAATGTTAGTAATGTTAATTAATAAATTACGTGAATGGTCAATGTGTTTAAAGTCGTTCATATAGTCTAAAACTAAACTTTTTTTTAATTATCTCAATCGTGTTTAATGTTATAATTTCAAAACACTCAGAATTCATATCTCAAGAAAAATAATCAAAGTACCTTTTTCTTGGCATTTTCACATAGTTGTTATGAATGTTTCTTTTATTTTTCAGAAGTTAAGGATTATACGTGAAATTTGATATAGCCGCATAACCATTTAGCGGAATTTATTCAAAGTTAAATGTTTGACTTAATGACTCGTTTATTATTTATATCATCGATTATGTTTATATAATGTTAAGCTCATTAGGGTTAAGAACCAAAACATAACAAACTTGTGATGATTTTATAACTGAAAATAGCATATAGATTTAATGACCACTAGAGGTGTACCATACGATTACCACTTATAGTTTCTGACTTAGATTTCTAAAATTAGAATATCACTTTGTAAATGATAACATGTTTCTATATTTAGTTTAGTAATCATATTTCTATATATAGAAAACCAAGTTAAACAGATACGAGTATGAAATAAGACTAACCGACTAAAATCAAACGAGTTTGTGAATTTCAATCAATTTATGACCAAAATAATCAAACGAGTTTGTGAATTTCAATCAATTTATGACCAAAATATACTTTTCGGCCATTTCACTTGGCCCTCCGATGACCACATGTTTTATGTTTGAGAGTTGTGGATATCTACGGTAAATTTAAAATTTATTGATTATACGTAAAATTTAAATATAACCTCATAACCACTTTTATAATTTACTTCATATCATATTTTTAAAGTGTCTTTGTGGCATCGGTGTTTATATAAAATGTTTAGCTCAATAGGGTTTAAGAACTAAGACGTTGTGATTTATATAGCAAACTCATGATGATCTAATAGATCGTTTTTCATATAATCTATATATAGAAGAGTAATGCTATGATTATTGAAAGCTTACAAAGTTTTTGTTACAAATTGATGTATTTTCACATCATTTTGTAACATTTTTTTTGTAAACTCTTTGTAACCGTAACATTTCTCTATATAGAATGTATAACCAAAAATGGCATATAAATTTCAATCACCGCTAGACATATGTACCATACGATTATGATCAATAGTATCCGTCTTATATTTCTAAAAATAGAATAACATTGTAAATGATAAATTGTTTCTATATTTAGTATAGTAATTGTAACACCGTGCCCGAATCCGACCCGATACTTGACTTGTAACTTTAATTCGGACTTTGTAATTGTATACATTTGACGATTTATAAAAGTTCGATTTGAGTTATGTATATTTGGGTTATCTTAATTCTATTTAAACCTTGTAACATTATTAATGTGTTATCTTGCATGTGTACATTAATGTACACTAAAATGTGTTTAATACACATGGACTTATATAAATGCAAGTAATTCTAGTAATGTGTTAAAGACAAGTAGTTTAATAAATTAATACATGCATGCAAGGAACTATGTATGTATGTATGTATGTATGTTTCCTTGTTCTTAGCCTTGTTCTTAGCCTTCAAGTTTGGTCAAATGAGTTACACATTTCTTATTTATGGCTTTAAACACCTCTTTAACCATTTCTTTTTGTAACCTACAATAATTAAATTTAGAGTTAATTATTAGGGGAGTTACATTTTGACCTTTCTTTATCACATATCAAACTCTATAAATTGGTATCTTTTTGTCAAAAATCAAACCCACACAAAGCTCCATAATCAAGACTTCAAGCCTCCCATAATCGATTGTAAAGGTTCCCAATTCTATTGTTTTTCATCATAATCATGTTTATCTTTTATGTTACTCAAGCTTACCATCATCATCTTATTAATCTTGTTTATTCAAACTCTAATCTAGAAAACTCCAAATTCATGATATATTCTTATTCATATTTATTCTTATTTCTAGATTTGTAAAGGAAAGTTTGGTGTTCCTTTCAACGTATTCCGTATTCATAATCTAGTATCCGTATCTACCTCCGTATTTAATCATGTGAGTAAACTCGATGCCCTTTTATTATATAAATCTTTGGGCTGTATCATGACATTCATATTCATACTTATATTCATACTTTTATGTTTAATTCATACTTATGTTCACATTTATATTTTATGTCTATATTCATACTTATAGTAATATGGTGATTCATATTCATATTTATGTTTATATTCATATTTATATTTATGTGTATATTCAGACTTATATTCATATTGAGATTCATACTTATATTCATATTAAAACTTATATTCATGTTTATATACTCACTTATAATCATGTTTATATGTATACTTTTTGTATTATATTCATCGTAATTCATTCATATTGGTATTCATTCATAAAAGTCATTCTTATTATTCGTAAAGTCATTTATGTTTATATGTACTTATATTCATATTTGATACTATATTTTCGTATTATGGCAAACATTGGAATGAATCAAGTGACACAATCATTATGGGATGCACACACGATAAATCAAACATTCAATCAATCAATCATTCATTATATGTATATACTAAACGGGAAACGTGATAGATCTATTGGCCGTTATTAGACATTCCGACGTGTTACTGTGAATGTCGAGGCCCTCGACCGGACCCTATGTGACTTTGATCACATATGATATACATCAGACTTGATACAAACGCGTGTTATGCCATTATACACATATTATACTTTCTTTATATATTCTTTTATTATACATTCTTTTATACTACATTTTACATATTCATTTATATTACTTTTATACTCTTTATTACGTAATCTTTTTAATACTTTATACTTGTGTCTTAAACTTGTTTATTCACCAATACTTTTGTATTGACGTTTACTTTTTACATGATACAGGAAATGGATAGGTTTGCTTGAAGAAAACATAAGAGCTTGGACCTAGTTAATGACATTAATGAATAATTTAAGTCTTTTGTCGTTTTTTCGGTTACTTTTCTGTAAAACATTTATTTATCTTTAATGCATTCATTTAAACCATTAAATGTGTCTATTATAACCTAATAGAGGAACACGAGTTAAGAACAATTGTAATGCCTCAGGTGTATTCCGCTTTAGCCGGGGTGTTACAGTTGGTATCAGAGCTCGTGTTTATAGGGAATTAGGTGGTTAGAAAACGACCTAGTCTATAAGCTACCCCACACACGTCCTCGTGTGTTCATGCATCATAAAAATTGTTTTTAACTAATTTTTGTGTTCCTCTTACTAAATTCTTTTGAGAGATTCTTCATTCGTCATTTTAAAAAAAAATTATAAATACTATATATATATATTTCTAAACCTTATTAAAGATTTAGTACTTGTTTGCGTAGTAACTGTAAGGTTTGGATGTGACTAATCGAGAGAGCGTTAACGATACTGGTTCGTAAACTCTCGACGAACACTCCTCTCCTAGGCCAAAGCGCGACACTTAAACCAAATCTTTAATAATGAAATGTTTTACCCTTCTCGTCTTGAATTAAAATTCTAAAAGTTCATGTTATAAGGCTGTAAGGTTTGGAAGATCGGTAGTTCAATTTCTGTCTAGAGCGGTATCTCGTTACAATTACGTATACCAAACTGGGAAATTTGGACGAGAGTCATCCTCTCCTAGGTCACGATATGATTCTTTGGAGTTGGTATTCTTGATATGTCGAGAATTTCTACGGATTTAACCGTAACCCTCAAAAATCAATTTTATTCGTATTTATACGTATTTATATATTCATTATTTTATGATTTCTTTAAACATTATACGTGAGTGATACGGATACGTTAATCATACGTGAATCAATAATCATTCGTTAATCATTCTTTAATCATTCGTTAATCATCCGTTAATTATTCATTACCCATTCGTTAATTACCTGTTAATCATTCGTTGGTCATTGTTAAGCGTACGCCCAGTCAATTATCGTTACTCGTTAAAGTCTAATCATTTTTCATTCTTATTTTCAGCATGTTGAACAACGCTGTCAACCGTCAACGCAACAACCAACGCCGTCTCGCAGCCATGGTTTCTCGCCAAATGGCTAATGCGATTCCGCTAGCCATCCAACAGTTTCAAGCTACTCAAACTCCTGCACAAGCTCCCATTGGCAATCATGGTGGAGCATCGCTTAAGAACTTCACTACTTGCAATCCTCCTAAGTTTGTAGGTAACGATGGTGCAACTGCTTTGCTGCAATGGTTTGAAAAGATTGAAAGCATTTTCTCAATAGCTGAAACCCCTGTTCATCTCCATGTGAAATACGCTGCTAGTGTCTTTAGTGGTCGTGCTCTTACTTGGTGGAACCAAGAGAAAATGACTCGTGGCATGGAGGTAGCTCATGAAATGGATTGGACCTTATTCAGACAGATTATGACAGAAGAATTTTGTCCGCAAAGCGAACTTAAGAAGTTGGATGAGGAATTCTGGAATTTGAAACAAATTGGAGGAAACAACGCGGAGTACACTACGCGTTTCCATGAACTAAGCTTATTGGTACCTCGTCTTGTGACTCCCATATCCATGGCAATCGATAAGTATGTAAGTGGTCTTCCAGCAACTATTCGAGACAGTGTTCGTAGTAGTAGACCGACAACGGTAGAGGAAGCTGTGCGTCTAGCCGCTACTATTAATGATGATCATGTTAAGGATGGTACTTTGGTTCGTTCTAGTAAAGGTAAGAGAAAGGAGGATAGTGAACCGAAGAAATCTGATAAGTCATCTAGAAAGAAGAAGAAGGGGGATAAATCTAAAGCCTTCGCTGTTGTTGAACCCACCAAACAAACTGTAATCACTGCCCCTACTCATCAAGCTCCTGGAAATACTAAACCCTATACCGGAAATTTCCCTCTTTGCAACCGTTGCAACTATCATCATCCTGCAGGCAAACCTTGTAGAGTGTGCACCAAGTGCAACAAGTTTGGTCACTTTGCTCAGTATTGTAGGGTTGGGCAAAATGTAGCTGTGCCCATGACAATCAATACCTTTGCTCCTCCTCCTGTTCCTATCCAAGCTCATATGCCGAGATTTGGGTGTTTTGGTTGCGGCGATCCTAATCATTTTATTCGTGATTGCCCTTATCGTCAAGGAAACCCTCCACCCGCTCAGCAAAATCAGCCACCACTTGTTCAACCAATTCAACAACAACCCGCTGGTCGTGGACGAGCTTTTGTCATTAATGCTCAACAAGCTCAAGCCAACAACGAAGTTGTTAATGGTACGTTTCTCATCAATGGTATTTATGCTTCCATTTTATTTGATTCGGGTGCCGATCGTAGCTTTATCTCTACCCAATTTGAACCTTTGCTTGCTTTGAAAAGAAATAAGTTGCATGATCCCCTTAGTGTCGAAGTAGCCAATGGCAAGGTTCTTAAACTAAGTTCTATTTTGAATGATTGTACCTTAAGTCTAGGGAATCGTGATTTCGCTATAGATTTAGTGCCTATGAATTTGGGTAGTTTTGACGTTATCCCAACATCATGCCGAGATCATTTGCTTTGATAAATCTATTCGTATTCCGTGTGCTGATGGTAGTATTCTTACGGTTTGTGGTGAAACAAAATCAAAGGGACTTAAACTCATGTCGTGTACGCAAGCTTATAGCTACTTGCGTAAGCATAAGAAGGATCTTCCATGTTATCCTGCGTTTCTAGCTCACATCATTGATACAAGGAAAGAAGCGCTCAAACTTGAAGATATTCCCATCATTCGGGATTTCCCCGAAGTCTTTCCCGAAGACGTATCTGGATTACCTCCTGTACGACAAGTGGAATTCCGTATTGATCTCACTCCTAATGCAACTCCTATTGCCAAAGCTCCTTATCGTCTCGCTCCTTCGGAAATGCAAGAGCTTTCAAGCCAATTGCAAGAACTAACCGACAAGGGTTTTATTCGCCCTAGTTCTTCTCCTTGGGGTGCTCCTATTTTATTTGTAAAGAAGAAAGATGGTTCGTTTCGGATGTGCATCGATTACCGTGAACTTAACAAACTTACCGTCAAGAATCGTTATCCTTTACCTCGAATCGACGACTTGTTTGATCAATTGCAAGGTGCTACTTGTTTCTCTAAGATAGACCTTCGTTCGGGCTATCATCAACTTAGAGTAGCCGAAGAAGACATTCCTAAAACTGCCTTCCGAACTCGCTATGGTCATTTCGAGTTTATGGTTATGCCATTTGGACTCACAAACGCACCTGCTGTTTTCATGGATCTAATGAATCGCGTTTGTAAACCATACCTCGACAAATTCGTCATAGTCTTTATCGATGATATTCTCATTTATTCAAAATCCAAAGCCGAGCATGAAACTCATTTGCGACTTGCTCTAGAACTCCTCAAGAAAGAAAAGCTTTATGCTAAATTCTCGAAGTGCGAATTTTGGCTCAAGGAAGTTAAATTTTTGGGTCATGTAGTTGATGCAAAGGGAATACACGTTGATCCCACTAAGATCGAGGCCGTTCGTAACTGGCCTATTCCAACTAATCCTTCTGAGATTCGATCTTTTCTTGGGTTGGCAGGCTATTATCGTCGTTTCATCGAAAACTTCTCAAAGATCGCTATTCCTTTGACGAAGCTTACTCATAAAACTGAGAAGTTTGTTTGGGAAGATGATCAAGAATCAGCATTTCACATTCTTAAAGACAAACTTTGTAAGGCTCCTGTTCTTAGTCTTCCTGATGGAACCGAAGATTTCGTGGTATATTGTGATGCATCGGGAAATGGTCTTGGTTGTGTGTTAATGCAACGAGGAAAAGTCATAGCTTATGCATCGAGACAATTGAAGAAGCACGAAGTCAATTATACCGTTCATGATCTCGAACTTGGAGCGGTTATCTTCGCTCTAAAGTTGTGGAGACATTATCTCTTTGGTACGAAGTGTATTGTTTACACGGATCACCATAGTCTTCAGCATCTATTCAATCAAAAAGATCTAAACATGAGGCAACGTAGATGGATTGAACTGCTTAATGATTACGACTGTGAGATTAAATATCATCCTGGCAAGGCTAACGTTGTTGCCGACGCCTTGAGTCGTAAACCTTATTCAAAAGTCTACAGTATTCGTGTTCTTTCGGATCTTCATTCGTTAATCGGTATTGCGCAACAGAAGATAATCAATGGTGGAAACTTGGCTAGTGAATTGGGTTGTGGCATTGAAAAGCAATTAATCATCAAACCAAACGTCTTCATTATTCAACGATCGTCTTTGGATACCTTCAATCGATGATCTTCGTAATCTTGTGATGAAAGAAGCTCATAATACTCGATACTCGATTCATCCTGGTGCCGATAAAATGTATCATAATTTGAAGCATTCCTATTGGTGGTCAGGCATGAAAAAGGATATATTCTTATTCATTCAAAAATGTCTAACTTGTTTGAAGGTTAAAGCAGAACATCAAAAGCCCTCAGGTTTGTTAACTCAACCCGAAATCCCGTTGTGGAAATGGGAAGGCATTGCGATGGACTTTATAACCAAACTTCCACGTTCATCAAAAGGTTACGACAGTATTTGGGTAATCATTGATCGTTTGACTAAAGTCGCTCACTTCATTCCTATTTGTGAAACTTATCGTGTCGAACGCTTAGCTCAAATCTACATTCAAGAAATCGTAAGACTTCATGGAGTACCGCTTGACATCATTTCTGACCGTGATGGTCGATTCATATCTCGATTTTGGAGATCTCTTCAATCCGCACTTGGAACTCGCTTGAATCTCAGCACCGCTTACCATCCTCAAACTGATGGTCAATCGGAGCGTACTATTCAAACACTAGAGGATTTGTTGAGAACCTGTGTCATCGATTTCGGTGGTAGTTGGGGACTCACACCTCGGACTTATTGAATTCTCCTACAACAACAGTCATCATACGAGTGCAAACATGGCCCCTTATGAAGCTTTATATGGTCGTAAATGTAGATCGCCGGTATGTTGGCAAGACATTGGGGAAACGCAAATAACTGGACCCGAATTGATACAAGAGACCACGGATAAAATCGTAAAAATACGCGAAAACCTCACCACACGCTCGTAGTCGCCAGAAAAGTTACGCCGATAAGCGTAGAAAGCCTCTTGAATTTGTCGTGATGATCGCGTTCTTCTCAAGGTTTCACCTTGGAAAGGCGTGGTACGATTCAGCAAGAAAGGGAAGCTTGCCCCGAGATACGTTGGACCC